>BMAU01004480.1:0-11078 GCA_019973935.1 Trichonephila clavipes
AGGAGACTTCTTAAGTTAATTACTTTAATATAGAAAAAAAGGACATTATAGGACGGACCCACAGGTAAAAAAAAAAGAGAATAAGGCTCTCTGCCTTTACATAGTTAGATTTAAAACATCACGCCTGTTAGAGGTTTTCATCTCGCGCTTCTGGCGGCGGGAAGAGGACTGTCTCGCAATCTCGGCTGACTGCCTCGAGTCACTTCAGTTCATGCATGGCTTCGGAAGCGGTCTGCGAGTAGCTGACATCCACACGGGCATCTGATGACCACGCCGTCCTCGGCGCTGGGGGGAATAAGTGAACTGAAATAATAAGAAAAAACAGCAGAAAAAGGAAAATACAAAATAACAAATAGCTTTGGTGATGGTATCTTCTCAATGTGTACACCACTTCTTCATTTTATCAGCTGATGTTGAGTTACATTTGGACCTTCATGTTGTCCACTTTTCTGTATTTCATAACGATCGTGTTTGTTGACTTTTGTTACTTCATATGGTCCAAAGTATTTAGGTTGAAGTTTCAATCCAGTTCCAAACTGTGCACGCTGTATCGCAACTGTGTCACCTGGTTTGTAGTTATAAGCGGTTTTACGATGTTTATTGCACTGTTTCTTGTTTTCATCCTGTAAACGTAGGATATTTTCTTTAGCTTCGTTACGTAGTGTATCTCGTTTGTTAATAAACTGTTCGCTAAGTTCGTCTTCAAGGGAGGTGTTTAATTTTTTGTCCTCTTTTTGTTTCATTTTACTCCAATTAAAACTTCAAAGGGTGTAAATTTTTGTGCTACGTGGTGGTACTATTCATAATGCGTTGCAATTTGTACAAAATATCGTTTTTTAGAGAATATTCATCGGAAGGTGTAATTTTGATTGCTGATTTAAGTTGAGAAATGAATTCATCTTTTTTATTTTGAGCTTCTTTAATCTTTTGTGTAATATCATGGGAGGAAATCATCATAATGGGGTAACGACTTAATGCATCAACGTGTTTCATTTGTCTACCGGGTCTGTGACAGACTGCATAATCAAATTCTTCTAGCATCAACGCCCAACGAGCAATTTTAGCAGGCAAATCTTTTTGTGCATTGTCTTTTGGAATGCGTCACAGTCTGTGATAATTTTTTGAATTTTGTACCTAACAGGTAACTTCTAAAACTTTTTCAGCGCTTCAGTAATAGCTAGTACTTCTAATTCATAGCTGCTATATTTCTCCTGTTGAACTGTAGTTTTGCGACTAAAATAATGGATAGAGAGAGAGGATGAAATAGTCCATCATCAGATTTCTGTAATAGGACAGCGCCAAAACCTAGGGAGCTTGCATCTGTGTGGAGTTCTAAAGGGTTGAAAAACATGGAGAACTGGGTTCTCTGAAAGAATGTTTTTCAATTCTTGAAAAGATGCTATTTCTGTAGGGGCCAAATTTAAATTTAACATTATCACGAAGAAGATCACTTAAAGGTCTTGCAATTCGAGCGTAATTTGGAATAAACTTCCGGAAATAACTTGTTAATCCTATAAAATTTTGAAGTTGTCTCGGGGTTTGAGATTGTGGAAAGTTTTAGACAGCTTGTGACTTAGATGGTGAAGGTTTTATTGTTCCGTTTTCGATTATGTATCCAAGAAATTCTATTTTGCGTTGTAAGAAATGACATTTCTTTAGGTTTAACTCAAGACCGAAGTCTGCAGCTGTTTGGAGAACTAGTCGTAATTTATTTAAACCTTCTGCTTCATTTTGTGATGGAATGAGCAGATCATCCATATACACAATTAGAATGTTGTCACGTATGAGTTTTCGGAAGACAGTGCAAATAAATCGTTGGAATACACTTGGACTGTTTGACAATCCAAAGGAACTCGTAAAAATTCGTATTGTCCTTCATGCGTCACAAACGAGGTGTATTTTGTACTGTTAGAATCCATGGGTACATGAAAGAATCCATTTTACGGTCGAGTGAAGTGTAGACTTTAGAGTTTTCGAGTTTATCTAACACTTCTTCTATCAATGGCAAGGGGGAAATTTATCTTTAATCATTTTTCTATTCAAATTGCGATAATCTACACAAAGTCTGTGTTCTCCGTTTTTCTTTTTGCATAAAACGATTGGTGCTGCGTAATCAGAACAGCTAGGTTTTATAATGTTAGCGTTTAACCATTCCTGAATTTGGTTTTCGACAATTTTTTGCTCTACGAAAGGAAGTCGAAGATAACGTTGGCTAACTGGGATATCATCACTCAATAAAATTGTCATTTTAAGATCAGTATCGTAAATTTTTTAGGTTTGTAAGAGCTTACAAGTTGTTCAACATCATTACGAATTTTAGAGTTCGATATATGTAGAAGATCAAGTTTACATTGTTGTTCATCAAAAAGGTTGGCAAGGTTTACCAAAACATCCTCATTTTTGCATTCATCAACATCTCGGAATATACGAATTCCATCACGTCCAAACGTGAATTTAGTTTGTTGTAAGAAATCAATCCCTATAATTGCATCTACAGGGATCGTTTCATCATTAACGACATGAATTTTTGCGGGTAATGCAGTGTTCTGAATTGTTATGAAATTTTAAAATAACCTTTGCTTTCGAATCTGTCTCGGCCTATTCCTGAAAATGTACATTGTGATGGGTTCAATGTAGGATAACCAAGTTTTTGATATGTTTTTTCATTAATTATGGTGGCTTGTGAACCAGTGTGTCACAAAGTGCTGTAATAGGAATTTTTGAAATGGTTATTTCAACGTGCATGAGATTTTTCGGTGGTGTTAATATCGAAATGGAATTTACAGTTTTATCAACTTGCGTATTAATTTTGTGACCGGTTATCGGTGTAATCTTTCGAGAATTCTTGGGGCATTCGGCCTGAACATGACCAAATTTTTTACATCCATAACATTTTTTTTTCCGAGTTCTTTATTCGGACATAGGGTACTTTATGGCCTTTCAATCCACAGAGGTAACAAATTGGTTGTTGGTTTCTAAAGCGCTTGTGTTCAATTCTATGCTGATTAGATGTTGAATTTTCATAATCTCGAAATCGTTTATCTGGAAATTGCTTACTATGTTTTGAGTTTAAAAGTGTTTCGTAAATTTTTAATTTATCCTTGAATTCACTAAGTGTTTTAGAACCGTACAAAATTATTTTATTGTTAGAAGAATCAGGGATACCATTAATAATATAATAAATCAGAGATGAAATCATCAACCGCACCCTTGTGAGCTAAATCTCGCATTGTTAAGAAATATTCCTGCAACGTTTCGGTTGGTTTCAAACGTCTGGCTTGCATCATATTGCGTAATTGTGCACTATTGATTCTATCAAAAATTCGTTTAATAAATGTTCTTTCATTTGTGACCAATTTGTGATTCTACGAATCGATCGGATTAAATTTTCGGCTGGACCCTTTAAGCATTTCTTTACGAAAATTATTTGATGAATAGGATTTGTGATCTGAGATATAATCGAAATATGTCTTCTATATCAGAAATGAAAGTTTATAACTGTCTCGAGAAGTGAATGGTTTAACTAGTTCCAGTAGATCTCGTAAATTAAAAGATAGGAAAGAGTTACAAGTATTCTGTTTATCAAACAACGGCAATAAATTTTGAGCTGAATCATTTAAATCAAGAGATTTCATGTTTTCGGAATGTAAATCGTTACTTGCTGAGTCAGACGTAATTGGCTGCGAATGACGGTTTTCGGGCGGAGATGTTTCGTTGAATTCAAGGTCGCTTTCGCTTCCAGAGTTGGGAACAGTAGATTTAAATAAAGTGAGATCACATAAATGCGTTAAAATTATGCCACAGCAAGATTCTAATTCAGTGGTAAATTCTAGATGCAATAAATTACAAACAGCAATTAATTCCTTAACAGTGAATTCTTTATTAATTTTAGTTTTTGTTTCTTCAACATTAAAATCAGTGGGAAATCCGGAAATATCTCCTAATCTAGAACGATTTTTTCTATCGCCATTCTCACCAAAAATTAAACGATGTAGAATTTTAATGTTACTTGTGCTACTAGATTTTAATGATTGAGGAATCTTTGGATAATCATTTAGGGTACTCATACTGATAATTATTCAAATAAAACACAAATATACAAATCTTATATTACCAAAATGAATTCTATGATTTGAAAATATGATAAAATACTTATATATTCATCAATTCAAGTTTTAAAATATAAAATAACTCATAACAATCAAAAATTTAAATGCAAAATAGTATCATATGCAATACCAATATTATATAGTACAGTCAACACAAGTTTTATACCTGAAAAAAATACTCAGTTCTATTTCACACCCCATGTAATTAATTTAAGCATTTCATTTCAAAAATATCAAGTTCTTATCTTCAAAATATAATGTTCTATTCTAGAAATATTAACTCAAAATCTTTCAACTTTCGTTTCAAGCAAAATTTTAAATATTCTTCAAAATAAAAATCACAATTTCAAATACAAAACTAATTTAAATCATCAAAATACGCATCAAAATCACATCAAATATACTCCAAAAAATATAAGCAAAGTTTCGATTTCAATTAAAATTCCTGATTATCTTCAAAAATTGTTGTCTACATCAAAAGTTATATATATATAGCTTCAAGTTTCAAATATTTTATTATCTTCAAAAGTTACTTAAAATGACCAATATTAGCATCACAATTGTCATTTCAAAAGAATACTTCAATTTAGTTTTTCATCAAATGTTGTCTTGAGACAATAGGAGAATCAAATTCGACATCAATTAAAATGCTACATCAAATATCATCAAATAGCAAAAATATATTCAAACCATCAAAAGAATAAATTATCGCTATAAAAACATAGACAAGAAACAAACAGTTTCGTTTTCGGCGTTATTCATCACAAAGAAATTTTTTTTTACATCAAATAAATTTCCTTTTCAAATTAGAAGATAATTCTCCAATTTTCTCATGGGCCATACTTTTTGTTGAAGCATTCTTAATTTCATTTTTTGAACATCAAAATGGCTACTTACAGTTTTGAGTAGTTTCTGAAGTAAAGGATTCCACTTTAAAAGCGAAAGTCATCTCATTATTAACGGCTTAGGAAACTCGTATATCAGGAACTGATGGCAGAATGTTGTTGTCTAGGGGTTTCGTTTTAATTAAAAATTAATCGATTAAGGGCAATACCACTTAAGGTAAAACTGGTATTGGCCGAGCCCTCATGTGAGTGTGTCCGTTATTTAAATACTTCAAAAATGAGACTTCTTAAGTTAACCTTTGGAGTCGGCGGTTTTTGTGAGAAAATGCCCTTAAAGACGGCGCTTCCAGCGAAATTTACTTCCCTATTTTAGTAGCTGATTAATGACATCACACATTGGCGGATAAAAGAAGCAGGGTAGTCGTTGATACCCCGCTGAATAGTGGGGATGTTCGCGGCTTAGAAAGTCCCTAAACACAAATAGTCTCCCTTTCTTAGGGAAACATGTTTTCTTGAAGAATCCAATGTAATAATTACTAATGTTTTCAGTTCAAGAAAATTCAAGAAATTTTAGCACAATGCAGAGGTGATAACATAAAGCATTTCATAAAAAATATAACGCTTATATCATTGTAGGAAAAGGTACAATAAACTAATCTAAATTTAATTGATTTTATTTAAGAAAAAAATATTTATATTTTGATTTTCAGTTAAACTTATTAAAATAGTTATAAAATGTTTTAAATTTATTTTTTATTCATATATATAAATGCAGGAATTTGATACACACCTGGTGTTAAAATTTAAAATAGTCAAATTAGAAATAAGAAGTAAATAATATGATTCTTCATAACTTGCACATAATTATAAGCAAAAATACAAAATAAAATAAAAGCTCTTTATGTTATAATGCAAAGTTCAGACTTTCTCAAATCGACAATAAAATGAGTTTAAAAGCTCTTACAAGCATCTGCATCTCAATAAACATATTGCCATAAATCCTTTTTTTTTTTTTGGAAACTTCATTGTTGCTCAATTTATAATTGTTTTTCTTTTTTAGAACATGCCAGAAAAATCTTAAAAATTTAAATCCTCTTAAGAATTTTCGTATATATCTTCCATAAAGGAATGAAAGATTTGATGTATATAATTGTCATTTTTTATTTTTCCATAATCCATTATATTATGATACATTAGAATTCATAGTACTCAAGGAATCCTAAGATTAAATCTACATTTTATTATAACAAGCATCTTTCAAAAATAAAAATATTTTATTTTTGATCTAATTCTTATATATACATCAATTGTTATAATAAAAATGTCGAAGTTAGTTTCGTGTGCATTTTATAAATAAAGTCGAAGGATTAAAATGGATAATTTTAAGAATCTGTAACGAATATTTCTGTAATTTTTTGTTGTAAATATCTTTTCTTTTTTTGTTTTTTGTTGTTTATACACCATTAAAAATACGCTTTTTTTTTTTTATGCTTCAATATAAATTTTTTTAAAAAAATTCTTCATTCAGCATAACGTAAGGTAACAGTAAAAATACGTTTCTGTACAGTAATACATTGTGCAATCTAGATATGTATTATTAATGTGAAAGTTTGTAAGGATGTTTGGCCGTCTTTCGCTCAAAAACAACTGAATGTATTTTAATGAAACTTTACAGTATTATAGCTTATACATCAGAAGAACACATAGGCTATAATTTATAAAGATATTGTGTGAAGTGTCAAAATATAACGATATTTGTCAAGTAGGTAGGGAAAAATTCTGCCATTCCAAGCAATTCTGGCGTGCGCTGCAAAAAAGCCCACGACAGCATATATATATCTTTTGTTTGTAAAGAAACCCTTTTGTTTTGGCTACGCATGGCGCTCGCTTCTAATTAATTCCTGTGCTCAGCATAATCCCTAATTTTTTTTATTTCAGAATAAAACTAAGTTTTGAAGGAGAGGTTGTTATACATCTCTCTTTATTTGAATGCCTTTTTATGATTTTATTATGCACATTTGGAATTAAGAAATTGATCTTTTTTCACAATAAATGCTTTTATCGGTTATGGTACTTAAAGTAAATAAACTTTCTCTTCCACACTACATCATTTGGACAAGTTTTCAAAATTTGTTTGTGGTTAGTAATTAATTATAACGCTGTAATTTTAATTGAATAGGCGGATATTGCATTTTTAAGTATAAAAATAATTATATATACTGTACTGTATTTTTTGGAGTTAGTTAATATTAACGTCGCACTGTTAAGCTTTTGGCAACGGACCACGTAATTTTAAGCCATGGTCAAGTGACGTGGATGACACCTGAGCTGGCACCCCCTTCTCGCAAGTATCACACCGCTCCAATTTAGAGAAGGAATATTCTACCAATACTTAGCAGGAATATTCTTTGAAAACGATTTGACTATTTATTTTAAGTGAACGGTGTATACAATTAATTTTACAGTGGAATATCTTTAATTAATTTATTAGCTCTAACGGATTAAATTTCCCAAAGTGGAGTATTTTGTTTATGTATATCCCTTAATTTTCAATGTAGTGATCAAAAAAAAAATATTGTATGAAAAAACCTGCAGTAAATCTAATGCGGTGGATAAAGTATTAACGTGCATCACTTCCCTACACGGCGGGTCTTACAAAGTTCTAATAAAGCTCGAGCTATGACAGTAGCTAGACATTTGCCAACTTGATTCTATCGTTAACATTTCACTATGTTTTTCATTGAGTGAGTGAGTTAATATTAACGTCGCACTGTTCAGCTACACGAGGGCTTTTGGCGACGGACCACGTAATTTTTGAACCATGGTCAAGTGACGTGGACGACACCTGAGCTGGCACCCCCTCTCCTAACTACCACACCACACCAACGGGAATGTTTTTCATTGAATCGCCATTATAATTTAAGAAACGGCATTGCTTGCGAATATTACAATTTTAACATAAAATAAATACCACAGAAAGTAATATTACACTTTTAGACATAAATTATTTACACTATTTTGAGCGTTTATTACACAAAACTTTTAACAATGTGTAACTTTTGCTGAGCAGAGATCAGATCATCTTCCTCATTTTCTAACTCACAATCGGAATTAGAATCATCAAAAATTTAATCTTCTATATCTGCTAAAACTTTCTGAATTTCATCAGTGGTAAGTCCCCTTTTACGTTTAGGTATTTTTTAAAAATCAAATTGGTTTAAAATGAAATGATTAGGTAATCGAGATGACAAAATCGCTTGAAAAAATAACTATGCACTCTCCGCTAGTGAGAATTTAAGCATAAGGAAAAAAAGAGGGATTTCTAGATAAGGGTGAAAGAGGGAACTGTATTCCCCCTCCTTTTTAAATACAAAAGAAACCGGTCAAGCAAATGATTTTCCAGGTCTGTAATAGGCCTCATGCTGTTTCGAAAGCTGTTAAGAGGGGAAAGCATTGCGTGACCGATACACCGGCCAGAGCCGTCTTTTAAAGGTCTGTTCCTTCTGGCCTTTATATCGGCCAGTCGTCCTCAAAATGTTAATTACTTTAATATAGAAAAAGGACATTATAGAACGGACACACAGGTAAAAAAGAGAATAAAGCTATCTGCCTTTACATAGTTAGACTTAAAACATCACGCGTGTTAGAGGGTTTTTCATCCCGCGCTTCTGGCGGCGGGAAGAGGACTGTCTCGCAATCTCGGCTCACTGCCTCGAGTCACTTCAGTTCATGCATGGCTTCGGAAGTGATCTGCGAGTAGCTGACATCCACATATATATATCTAATATATATTATAAATGTGAAAGTTTGTGAAAATCTTTGTTGGTCTTTCACGCAAAAACTACTGAATGGATTTTAATGAAACTTTACAGTAGTATAGCTTATACATCAGAATAGCTCATAGGCTGTAATTTATAGCATAGACTATAATTTATAAAGATTTGGGAAAAATGTCAAAAATATAACGATATTTGTCAAGTAAGTAGGAAAACATTCTGTCTTCTGCTAGCAATTCTGGCATGCGCTGCAAAAACCCCACGTCTGCATATATCTATCTTTTGTTTGTGAAAAACCTTTTTGTTTTGGTTACGCAACGTGCTCGCGTCTAATTAAATCCTCTGATATATAATGACTATTTTTTATTTCAGAATCAAACTAAGTTTTTGAAGGGAGAGGTTGTTATAAATCTCTCTTTATTTTAATGTTTTTTTAACATCTTATTATGCACACATTTGGTAGTAAGAAATTGATCTTTTTTCCAAATAAATGCTTTTATCAGTTCTGATACTTAAAGTAAATAAGCTTTCTCTTTCACACTGCATCATTTGGACAAATTTTCAAAATTTATTTTGTGGTTAGTAGCTAATTATAACGCTATAAATTTAATTGAATAGGCAGATATAATTATTTTTACACTTAAAAACGCAATAACTATTGTTCTGCATTTCTTGGAGTGTGAGGAGTAAGTGAATATTAATGTTGCACTGTTCAGCTACACGAGGGCTTTTCGGCAACGGATCACGTAATTTTGAACCAAAGTCAAGTAACTTGGACGACATCCGAGCTGGCACCCCTTTCTCTAACTACCACACTACACCAACTTAGAAGGAATATTCTACCAATAATTAGCAGGAATATTCTTTGAAATCCACTATTCCCAAGATACACTCTGTCGCAAAAAATATATGCACCCAGAAGAAATCAAGCTACAATCACGAAACTCGGCAAGAATGTAGTCTGGTAAAGATATGCAAATGATTAAAATTTCGAAGCCAATGAGACAAGGCTAAGTATGTTGCTATGCGCATATTAGTTGCGCAACTGGGAGAGTTTAAAAGCTTGAGTACGAGCGCCGTACGGCTATCCAAACGAATCTGATGACTTTGATAGACGATATTGAGACTTAGGATGCCTCTAAGACGTAACCGGCGGCAGTACGAGCAGCTGACTGGTTTGACTTTGATAGGGGCTGTATAATAGGCCTCCAGAGAAGCAGGTGGGTCGAATAGACGTATCGGCCGCCACCTCGGTCGGACGATATGGTAGTTGCTCGGTGTTGGCAACAGTGGATCACAGAAGGTAGAGTGTACCGTCGCGGAGGGTCAGGACGTCCCAGGAACACAAATGATCGCGAGGATCGTGCAATAAGAAGAGTGGCCACTTCGGCACCAACAACGTCGCTAGCATCGATTCAACGCCACTTACCTCCTTCCAGACATCCAGTGCCATCAAGAGAAACCATAAGGAGACGACGACCGAAGTTGGCGAGGAGCCGACGTCCGCTAAGACGCTTACCACTGACCCCACATCATAGGCAGTGTCGACTGGATTTTGCCGACCTCGGGCAACTTGGAGTGTGACAGACTGGAGACGTGTCATCTTCAGTGATGAATCCCGATTCAGTCTCAGTGCTGATGACCACCGCACACGTGTCTGGAGGCGCACCGGCCAGCGGTCCGATCCGGCATTTATTGTCGAGCGGCATACAGCAATTTCACAAGGTGTGACAGTGTGGGAGCAATTTCTTGGGACACACGATCATCTTTAGTGGTCCTTCAAGGCACTTTGACAGCTCGCAGATGCGTGGACGATATTTTAACGCCGATTGTGCTACCCATGCTATCAAGTCGCCCAGGTGCCATTTATCAACAAGATATTACTCGTCCACATACTGCGCGACTCTCCCAACAATGTCTTCAAGGATATGACGTCCTACCATGGCCTGCCAGGTCACCAGATCTTTCACCAATAGAGTATGTTGGGACGCTGGGAAGGCAACTGCAGCCGTCCCGAGATACAGGAGAATTAACTGCGCAGATGCAAAGACTATGGCAGGATCTTCCATAGGGGGTCATAAGTGATCTAATTGAACCGAATTTCGGCTTGTATAGCTGCCAGAGGTGGCTTTACAGCTTACTGATTTTTAACCTTTTGCAAGCTGTAACCGCTTAATAAAATGATATTTTGTTCTGAATCTTTAATCATTTGTTTATTTTCATATACACACTACATGCATACCAAATTTCGTGTATGTAGCCTTGGCTGTTTCTTCTGGGTGCATATATTTTTTTTTTGCGACAGAGTGTATATGGCAGCACGGGTTCCATGATGAGTATTTTAGCGG
>BMAU01004482.1:0-130586 GCA_019973935.1 Trichonephila clavipes
ATATATATAGATATATAGATATATATACATACACATAATAGATATATAGGTATATTTGCTTTTGATAATATATAATGTTCAAATTATTTTAAACTATTGAATTAGGTTTTAATTCTGCTGTTTAAAATTTTATGTATGCTCCATGTATCGAACAGCATTTGCTAACTAATTAATGTTGTGAAATTAATGTATATCAATAATTTAAACAAATGATCTCATTCTTGTATACTGCAGATAGTTATATCATAATTTAATTCTTTTTGTAATTTTTATTCATTAATCTGTGATTTTTTTTAAAAAAGCTTTAGTACATTCAATTTTTTTTTATTTTTAAAAAAATTTCTTTTCCTCATAGAGAGAAGCAACTGAAGATTCACCTGTTGAGAAGTCAGAATTAGAAGTGAGACATTTTTTTTTTTTTACAAAATATTCTGTTTTATGTAAGATATATTAATGTTAAGAACTATCTCCTTCCTATTTACCCCATAGTCTGAAAGAAGCAATGATATTTATACTGGAAAACACAGCAAGAAGAAAAGAAAAATATTCATCAGTATATAGGAACCTGGAACTTAATGTCAAGCAGAAAAAGTGAAAATTACTAGAAAAAGTAGTACACCTACAGATTTTAAAAGAAAATTTGCTGCTGAAATGAAAGTAATGGTAAGAAATGTTAATATACTTATTTGCATCTTTTTTTTAAATCTGTTAATTTATGAAATTTTTGAAAATAGCTTATTTTATCTAAACGGATATTATGACATGCTTCTTTTATTTATTTTAGAGACTAGTCAAATATTAAAAATGTTATATAAAATTGAGAAGATCCATTTTTTATATTTTGTGGTAATTTTCATATTATTCTAATTTGTTTAGATTATATCTTGTAAAAAATAAGTAGTATATTTAATTTATCTTTTTCTTATATTTATTAGCCTGAGCTAAACATGAAGGACATTTTCAGATAGAAAAAGTCTCAATTTTCATGAAGATTTGCAGCATTGTAGTCCATAGATCTCTTTATAATATAGTGTTTTAAAATTTCAAAATATTCCATAAATATTTAATTTTCTTTTTTAACATGTAAAGGGGACACTCATTTATCATTACTTGCCTAATGACCTGATGGTCAATGTCTGGCATTTGATAAATAAATAATTTATCATTACGGTATAGGAGAAAATTTGAGAAACACATCTTGTAACAGAAAATTGGGCCAACTCAGATAAAAATCAGTCGCATGATAAAATATGCTCTTTATAAAATAGTGAAGCCGAATATAGTATTAATGTTGGAATACTTTTTTTATTTGAAAAAAATATTTCAAATCTGAACTCATTCTTTTTAACATTATACCGTAAGACAACCTTAAGTTAGAGGTAGGGAACCTTTTTCATGCTGCAATCATTATCTATTGATTAATTAAATTTGGAAACTGAGATATAATTAAAAAATGTTACATTAATTTTAAAATGCATTGTTATATTTAATAATTCACATTTTTTAAAATTTCCATTTGATCTTAAATATTAGAAATATCAGTGTATAATGCCAAAGATTAATTTGCATTAATTTAAAAGCTGTAACTGTAGAATAAATGTAGTATTTAATATATATTGCATGTTGGCAGTGTCAAAATGGATACTTAAGTTCACTTCTGATGTAATTGTAGCTGAATATCGCTAAAATTAGTGATGGAAAGGAAATGAATTCATATTTTAAATATAAATTTATTTACCATACAAACCATCTATATCGTTGAGATGCTGCTTCTCTTACCATTTGGTACTTTTCTGTTAGCCCGGAGCGCAAATGCTCACAATTGTGAACCAAATATGAGCCAAGTCTCAAGCGAAGCCCGAATGACAAAATGGAATTGAGGCGAAAACGTTCAACTATAAACAAATATTAATTAATAGTAAGCAAAACAAGTTTAACTATAAACAAATATTAATGAATTTAAACAAAATAGTTTCAATCAAACTCAATCTGATGATTCACAACTGCATAGCCACCATTACGAATGTTCTTCCTCGTCGGCGTGTTATGTTGAAATATTGCACAGTTTCATTTTTCATGATTCTGATTGCATGTTGCATTCTTTGCCAATATACCTTTTGTTGAAAAATGAGACTGCACCCTCTTCTGTTCTGGCTAAATCCCAAATATTCATCATTTTTTAAAACGAAAGATGGAAGAAAAAAAAAAAAGGAAATGTGCTTTGTTTTGAATTTAGAGAATAGAGCACATGGCCCCAACGAACATTCTCCTTATGGTTGTAAGAAATTTGAGGTGGCATTTCACATTATTTGCTTGGCAATTTTTCGCTTGTGCTCGGCTAACAGGAAAGTAGTTTATGTGATAATTAAAAAATCAAGCATATAAATTGTAAAAATATAAAAGTATAAAATAAATCTCCCACGCTGTATTTTTAAAGAAAAAGGATCAAAAATTAGATCGTATATGTTACTTTATATGCATAAACTAAAACGATTAATATTGCAAGAAATTATATTGTTACAATGAACCAAATATTTGTGGTCAAGGATAAAAGAGAAAGATAAAAGGAAATAAGAGAAGCATATTGAACTCAGCGGCAAGAAGAAAAATACTGAGGGAAACCATATATAAATACTAGTCTGTTTTTTCTTAAAATCATTAATTCTAAAATATTAGTACATTATTATAACTAACTATAAAAACTCTTCTCATCAATTAAATAAAAAGTGACAAGAGAAAATCAAAAGCATTTAAAGAAAATATAGTAAACACCATTTTTACATGATACCACAAAACTTAAAACTACTGTATTTTCCTGTATATAATCTGTGGATTATGTAAAAGTTTCAAATATCGTTGTGCGCATTATACGCCGCCACGGATTATCTGAGAAAAACATTCTCTGCCAGAAAAGCTAACAATAAAGTTTTGAAAGAAATGCCGTTTATGTTTATAAAATAAATAATAGATGGTGTTTCATGACTTGATGACATATTTCAGCCATAACTAGTTTTGTCCAATTACATTCAAATGAATGGTCGATTCCTCAGAAGGAAAAAAAAAAACAGTCACTAGTCACTGGCGCTATTTCCAATTTTCTCTTGACTAGAGCAATTACGTCCTTTGAAAATTTTCAACATGTTGAATGCAAACTTCAAAGTTAAAAGTTATAGAGAGAAGGCTACCAAAGTCAGAAATCGGGAAGCTGCAAGGTTTTTTCAACGTTGACAAATCGAATATTCATTTGTGGAGAAAACAAGACCAACTTCGAAAATTGTGATCGACGCAGAGAGCTGTTCATCATGGAGAAAACCTTACTGGCCAGAATTAGAGGAAGAAATAAATAAATGGATTTTAAAAGAAAGTGACAATGGGAAAGCAGTCCCTGATTTAATTTTTTTGTTAACTTGCTAAATTTTAAAAAAAAAGAAAGATTTTTTCTGCATGGAATATTTTTATTTAACAACCTAAAACACAGATGGCAAGTAGCAAAGAATTTTTGTTTTATTGAGATTATCGTAAAGAAATATTATCATACATATTTAAAAGACGTTTATAATAAATTTTGTTTTCTGTACAATTTCTTCTATTTTTAATTATATTGTGTATTTTTTATCTTATGTTACTCATTATCAGCAGTTTATATTTTGATTATTTTCTATAAAATCCATCGCGGATTATACAATCGATTTTTTTACTTCGAAAAAGGCTTTATGATAATACGCCGCCATGGATTATATACAGGAAAATACGTAAGCCAAATAAAAAGAAACATGTGAAGTTATATTTAATTTTTTTTGGAATATTTTTAAAAACTTTAGAATAAACATTTTTGTACTAGATGAGCCTGATTACAAAGAAATACTTATTTTCTGTTGTTTTATGTAAGTTTTAATGTAAATTAGCAATACCCAACTTATGTTGCATGTGGGCTGCATACCCAGCTGGTCCGGCCAGTCATGATCCATTGTACCAAGAAAATTCATTAATTTAAGAATCAATTGTATTAAAATTTAACAAAGTGTTGAAATTTTGTGTGTGTGTGTGTTGTCTTATAGCGTATTTTTGCAAAAATTTCTGTCTCGGATGACTTTTTGTTTTATTAGGTAATTTTTTTATCCTTTTTTTCATTTTGCATTCTTTATTTTCCATTTCTCCATTTCAGCTTGCTGGTTATATTGTTTTTTTCTCCTTTCTTGAAAATTCTGTAAACTGTCTAATTTTTACAGAATACATGTAATGTAGCGCTTTATAGCAAAACAAGGCAAAAACACAGCCTTTTACAAGAACTTTCTTACAATAATTCAGAATACACATAGCTAGTGTTAAATGTAATTTTGTTTCATGTTGAAAATGTCATACTAGTGTCAGGATTGCCCCCTTGCTGCAAGATTTCAGTATTACAGCTCTTTTCACTCAAAAAGCTGATCACAGTTTTGATATTTTCTGTCATCATTTTTTTTTTTTTTTTTTTTATTTTCAGATAAACTTATTTCTCTTAATGCTATGATGACCTTTAGTATCTCTATATCTGGCTGTAATAAGAAACGAGATATTACTTTTATTTAATAATTTTAATATACTTTTTGTTCTAAAATAACTATTTGTTTTAGTAACACAAATAAAAACAGAATAAATTTGAAATAAAAATACACATGCAAATCTGAATGAGTTCAGTTTAATGTTTTGCCACTGAGATGTTGAGGACCTGACCTCCCCCCCATCCTTATGCTCTTTGATGAACTTGAGGAAATTATAAAGTTTCAGAATCTGTGAGACAATATCAAAATTTTTTCAACTCCCTTGATGTTCTTGTGAAGAGTGAGACCATTCAGCCTTTTTGTGAAATAAAAGTTTTCAAGAATTCACTTTTGAACTTTGCTTAAAGCAGATTAACATGAAGGCTCTGTAGTCTTCAGAACTCCACACCTGAACACAGCAAAGAATAAACTTGTTTATAAATAAAAAAAAAAATGTAAATTATGTATTGGTAACTTTTTAGATCGCATCTTATTGACTTCAAAAAGTATCCAATTATAATTTTGTTTATATATAGCTTCAAATTTCAATGAATGACTTATAAAAAAATACGCTTTATAAAAAATTGCAAAACTATTAATGTGAAGCAATAAAAGAAAACAATTCTGATGCTAAGAGTAAAACAAAAAACGTTCATCATTTTTTTAATTATAGTTAGTTTTTGAGAATCTAAAATAACAAAATAGATTTCAGATTTTCGCGACACTTAATCAATCGCTACATATAGTTACAGCTTAAAAATGTTCCAAAATGTATTTTGATCGAAAATAATAAACGATGTACTTTTTAATTAACAAAGAATTCATTTAGTAATGAAATAATAGAAATAATCCTTTTTTAAAAATAGATATATATTTATTAAAATCGTAAATTTCTATAAGTAATAAATAAAAGAAAAATTTACAGATAGCTATTGAAACGACTTCTCGAACGTTGATTGGAACATATAAATATGTATATAAGAAAACAGTATGGAGAAAAGCCTATATATATATATATATATATATATATATATATATACACATGTACTGAATAAAAAACAATCTTGATAAAAACATTGATATTTTATTTTAATTTTAACCTTTTTTCAATTCACTGTGTTTAGTAAATTATTCAAACACGTATCTGACTAAAAAAAAAAAAGCATGTTACACAAAACTAACATTTTCATTATTTTAATAATAATTTTATGAATTATTATAATAATTTATGTAATATCTTATTTATAACGTATTGTATAGCATTTTATAAAACTTTTTGTAACTAATTTTTATACAAAATATTATTTAATGTTTTTTTTTTACAAAATTTACAAAAGTATTTATTAATAATTATATTTATGAAGTATAATATAAATATTTATATAATTACAGTAATTATTTTATTTTTAAAATGTAAAAGATTTTAATCAATAAACTTTTAATTTATTTATATGCAAAGTTTTGTCATTTTGTAAAAAAAAAATAACATCATACAGAATTGTGTGACAAATTAAAAATGAAAAGTTTTTTTTCTGGCTTTATTTTTAAGTTAATGCCTTCAAACTTCATATATCTATTGAAAACAACAGTAATTTTTAAACAAAAAATCTATAAAAAATAAATTTTAAATATTTCTAGCAAAAGGGAAAAACCGAAAAAACACAATTTTTTAAAACTTGTAGTTTTTAGTAATTTTTTCATTCATTTTACAAATTAAAAATTACGTTTTTTTTTTTAAAAAAAATTGTCTTTTTCCTTTTAAAAAATATTTAGCATTATTTTTGTTAAATTTTGTTTAAAAATGACCGTTGTTTGCAATCAAAATATATGAAGTTTCAAGGCATTAACTTAAAAATTAAGCCTGAAAAAATTTAAACTTTAACAAATAACACAATTTGAAATTGAATATCCTTTTCAGTTTCTAAATAGAAACTACCGTTTTATAAAGCAGTGCCTTTGACATCCACGCTGTAGGTTCCTGCATGGGAAAAGCCTTGAAAGGATCTTTAAAATTAGCGAAAGATATGTTCAATTTCGCATTGTCTTATTAGTTACAGTTAAAAAAAAATTTCGCTTCATTTTTAAGTTAATGCTTTCAAACTTCATATATCGATTGCAAACAACAGTAATTTTTAAACAAAAAACTTCAAAAAAGTAATGGTTACATATTTCGCAAAAGGGGGAAAAACAAAGAAACACATTTTTTAAAAAAAAAACCTTTAATGTTTTAAGATATGTTATCAATCTTTGTACAGATTACGTATAATATTGTTCTACACACGGAAAAAAAGGTTTTGTGAGAATGTTTTTATAAATAAAGAAGTTATTAAGTATTTAAATAAAATTTTGAGTATTTTTTGAAAAATCGTTAAAAAAAAAACCAGTTTTCAACATTAAATTTTTAAATGATTGATTTGGAATGTAAATGGTCAAAACGGATTCCTCGGATCTTTCCTGAAATTTTGTGCCTACCTCGGCGAGTTTCTGCATCGTGTGGTTCATGAGAAGATAGGGCATCATAGATTCAAAGATAGATATACATTTGTTTACCTTCGGATTTTAATAGTGTAGATGTGAGCAAAAACTACCTTTGAATGTCATGTTTTCTTTTAAATAAGAAGATTCTCCAATGTGTTCGAATGTCAAGTACCAGAAACAGGTGAACATTTCATTTTAACCAATAGAAATTACAAAACTCTTCAAAAAATTTTGAAAAATTGTATCTCCAAACGCAATGAATGGTCTTACTCAACAATAGCAAGATGTAAAACAGTAGAGCATGTCCAAAAAGTAGAAGAATTTTTAATATCAACCAATAGTTTCTAAAAATATTCATATATTCATCAAATTTTTTCGAGCATAAGGCGATAGCCAGGTCTCCTGAATTACAGTGTTATCACTGTGTGATGTTCCTCCCCTTGGAAGAACATCTCTCGAAGTATCAGCGTGAGCTAGAGGCGTAGGATTAACGAAAGGACTAGGATCAAAAATTATCTTAATATGACTTTATTAAGATATTCAACTTAAACCTTTAACAAATTAAATTATAATAATTAATATGAGAGAATCTACAATGGCAAAATACGCAACACAACAATATATATTTATTTATAATAAGACTTAATCTAATTCAGACCACTATCAATAGTGAACCGCCTAATCTCCGATTCTAATATTAAATAATCAATCCTACCTTATTACAGCTTGGAGCAACGATCAATCTTGTTCTATGATTAATCTTGTCTTTGTAATGCACTGGTGTGCAACTTGGCCGTTTCATATATTCGATCACTAATAATGAACCACGAACTGTAATAACCATCAACTGCCACAAACTAACTTCAATTGTCAAACATTACCTTACATTGCCATCTCGCTTACGCTAAGTTCCGATATTTAAACGTTTGTTCATTTGCATCTTTCATTTACACTTCTCTTCTTGGATTTGGTTGGAAAAGAGTTGCCATTAATTCTGGCCCAAAGGACATGTTAAAGAAAAGACGCATGAGCTGTCACAAATGTACTGAACAAATTATAAGTAAATAATATTGATTTCAGTCATTTGTATCTGAGAATAACTATAAAGTTAGTGATAAAAATTAAAGTTCTTTGAAGTATAAATATAATTGTCAAGGCTGCCATGTTTAGCATTGGGACTGGTTCCTTATTACTAATTAAGACAGTGAATAAAAAAATACATTAGTTGTAAAAATAAGAATTATGAATTAAATCATGATTCAATAATTTTTATGAGAAATGAGATAAAAACTTTATTTGAACATATGCACATTATTTTATATTGAATTGTATATAAACACCTATACTAAAAGATCAATATTGCAGGAACTCATATATTGCAAATACACCAGATGTCATCAAGAAAAGGAAAGGAATACTAAAGATAACTAAAGAAGATGTAGCTAAAGTAAAAGTAATAGGAAATAATGGTAAAAAAAAAAAAAAAACATATAAATATTAGTCTTATTTCTTTCTTCAAAAAGTCATGTTAATTCTGAGATTTATGAAGACAATATTGTTATAATTAACCAAATGAACTCTTCTAATTAATAGTGGTAAACAAAATCATCTGAAGAACTATAGTAAGCACCTTTGTTACCAGATAACATGAAACTTAAGCTAAATAGAAATATAGGCAATTATATCTAGTTTTTGGAACAGAATTAACATTTTTTATGTACTTTATGAGCCTGATAAGAAACTCAATACTTTTATATAAGTTTTAATCGCATAGTGCATTGGTCATCCAGAAAGTCAAGAACATTTTAGCATAGCAAAATAAAATTAAACTTAAGACTTATAAAGTCACAGTTCCTTACTCTATTTTTCAATATAGTTGCCATAGCTGTCAAAATATTTATTATAACACAAGGCTAATTTTTCTTTTTCGATGTTTTACTTTTCAACCAACTTAGATTTGAGCCCCACAGGTCTCCATAGCTGCTGTCTCAAAGCTTTTTGTACTGTACAAGGCTGACCTACAGCCTTTGTCATTGAGAAGCCAAATTAATTCTGTATAATATATTGCCAAACTAAGAAGTCTTAGGTCATTTAATTGAACTTAAAAGTTTATTCTGTTGTGGACAAACAACCAAAGACTGAAACAAGGCAGCCAATTGGTGTTATGTGGAAGCGAGATTTTTTAGATTTTAACATTGAACTATGTATTTCTTTTAGCTGCTCAGCACTAACTGCTTCTCTTTATAAAGTTGGTTTTAATAACTAATTATTGATAGTGCCTCAAAAAGCACACTTCAAGGCCCAGAGATGTTGAAACAATTATCACTGGAAATAATTAACAACATCTCTTCTCTGGTGCTTTATACTGATGGGAGTAAATTGAGACTCAGGTTGGTCAGGCAGTGGAGTATATGCTGTAGCAGAAGATAGTCTGGTTTTTCGTCTGGTGCAAAACTTTTGTTGCATATTGGTAACAGGAAGCACAAAGAGGCAATTGTGTGGTATATTGGCCTTGGATTGTGAAAGTCGGGCAAAATACCTGCATCGAAACAATGTTATCCGCCCCAAAAGATGTCATATGGAAGCATGTATTGTATTTTCTTATGTTTTTTAGAAAACGGATGAACTCATGTGTTTCATAAGAGAAAAGTTCTTTAAGAGATTCAACTGGCTCATCTATTGAAGGAAGAGCTACTTTCCTCCCGAACAACACATGCCTGCAGATTCCTCTTTCCATTTAAGAGCACCGCGAATTCTGCATTCTTTATTCATCGCTTCTATTTTTATAAGCTTGTGGCTTTCATAATCAAGAGTTTCGTCATACTCAAATGCAGCTTTATCGAATACCCCCACGTGTTTTTGTGAGTATTAGATGTCGCTGTTGTGCCCTTTCAGCAACAGAATATTTGCGAGATTCAGCTGCTTCAATGGTTTCTGTATCTCTCTGAGACACCATGTAAGTTGCATGCTGAAGACGCCGAGCTTGGGACTGTTCGGGTGTCTCAGCAGCCCATTGAGATGCCAGATATTCAGCATGACGCTGACGCCGACCTTGGGACTGCTCTGGTGTCTCAGCAGCTCTGTCAGCTGCCTCACGCTCCACCTGTTCCAGCCTTCGCAGTTCGACTTGTGGAAATGTTTCATTAAATCTAGCTACTTTGTTAGCTCGAGCTGAATTAGAGCGTTGGGAAAGATTAGACTTATGCTTTCGTCGCATAATTCTTAGTAGGTGCTTTTTCTACACTTCCAAAAAAAAATACAGTACAGCAGTTATTATTTTTATACTTAAAAATGCAATACCTGCCTCTCTCTATTCAATTAAAACTGTAGCGTTATAATTAACTACTAACCACAAACAAAGTTGCAAATTTGTCCAAATGATGTAGTGTAGTGTGAAAGACTTAATTTATCTACTTTAAATACCAGAAGCGATAAAAGTAAGTTTTATTCTGAAATAAAAAATAGTGATTACAAAGCAAAAATTAGAATCGAGCACGCAGTGGTGCCTGAGTGTAGACAAAACAGAGGGAACGTTTTGCTTCATACATGAAAGATAGATATATGCTGACGTGGCATGCCAAAAAGCTTGCAGATGGCAGAATTTTTTTTCCTATTTACTTGAGAATTATCGTTATATTTTGGACACTTCATACAGTATCTTTATATCTTTGTAAATTATAGCCTATGTGTTATTCTGATTTATAAGCGATATTATTGTAAAGTTTCATTAAAATCCATTATCAGTTGTTTTTGCGTGAAAGACCCCTAAACATCCTCACAAACTATCGCGTTTATAATATATATTAGGATGTGTAAAAATTTCTTAAAAAATAACTTTTTGTTCTAGATGTGTGATAAATGAGGATTAAAAACTTATTGTGTATATGAACGTTTTAAGTAAATCGATTGATATAATTTAACTGTGTAAGAAAATGTGAACAAGTAAATTTTTTTTATTATTTTTAGTGAACATTGGCTTCAGCCCAGCACTTTCTAGTTCACCTAAATTTAAAACTTCACATTGTGGAAATGAAGCAGCTGATGAAGCATTTCGGTGGCTTTTATGTCCAAGCAATTCTAACAGATTTTTTTTGTATGTATATATATTTTTTATATAATTTAGATAACTTTTAAAGTATAAATGCTGTTTTTAATATTTATTGCTGGAAATAACTAGTTCATATTCTAAATAGAAATTTATAAGGAGTGTTTTCATTTCTTGATTTTTTTTTATTAATCCGTCATCAAAATTTTGTTTTTGTGCATCATTTTTAGTATTATGAAATTCAGAATTATGAACCAAGTAAAATTCTTTTACAGAAATACTTTTCTTTTTTTGAGTGATATTTTAACTAGCAGTATGCATGTGAGTGCTTTTAAAATTACTATTAAATATTTTATATAAAAGCTTTAAAAAATATGTACCAATTGGATCAATTTCATCAAAATTTTGTTGAAATAATCAGTGTTTCTTCTAGAAAGATTTAATGAAATGTTCCATTGTACCGTCCTTTTGGATCTGCACAAATGCCTGACATGCCTTTTTTTTTGTTTTGTTCATTTAGAAAAACTATTGTGTTAACACTTAATTAAAATAACATAATTAAAAATAACTTTTATAACTAAACAAAAAGTTATTTCTTAATTAAAAAATGTATATCCTTTTATTAAATAAACATTTTTTTAAGGTCTAGAATTAACCCTAAAGTATTATATTTTCTGTTATGTAACATTTTGAATATATAATTAAAAAAATAATTTAGTTGAAAACTATTTTTTTTAAAGTTAATAACACAGGGAAAAAATTTGTAAACATTATTTTCTGTTTTCAATTTTTGAGTTGTTTTAGAGTTAAATAAGCGTATTAATTTCAAAACTGTAGTTAGTTTCTTTCTGCCACATCAATTTTTCTATACATCTATTCTTTTTACTCTTCACTCTTTGTGGAAAGAATTTTGGATAATAGGAAGCACTATTGCTCACCTATTGGCTAACAAAATTTCTCTGACTTGTGAGGGTGAATGTGTGACAGTGCAAGAATCCAGTAACAGGTTCAAAATTGCTTAGGCAATATTTGAGATACTGTCATGAGATATTGTATGTTGGTTTCATGTTGTGAAGCACATTCGGAAGTCGAGTCGAAGTTTTTGTTTGCGTGCAAAGTTAGCAGTTTTTTAAATTTCTATATGAACTAAAACCTTCCCTCTGTTAATTCTCAATACAAGTGCTTTAACAGCTTTGATTTATTTTGTTATATATGTGGCAGTTTTACTATTCCCAATCGACTGACAGACGTCAGTGCATTTGTCAAGCTATCCTATTTTTAAGGGAAAATTGATGATCAGAGTAAATGGTAGGCCACTCACAAAGTGTGCAATCAGTGTCGTCGAGTTTACAAATAAGAAGGGAACACATGATAAATTTATTTTTGTATACATATATATTATTTGAAGAGAGATCAGAGGTATATCACTTAAGTAATTGTTACTTTAGTATGTGATAAAAATGTCAGGATACAATTAGAAAAACAAAAGTAAAATATCCTATTGTAACATCAGCTGTATGCTCAGTGCCTCATTCAGTTTAAATCCCAGCTCCAATTTTCAAAGAATTGCCCTCTTTGAAAATACAGAAACATGAGTCTAGAGATGATCTGAGGGACTCCAACGAGGAAAATTTTGAAATTTAAAATGATTCCATTCATAAAGAATTTGAGCAGCATGAGTTCAATGACTTGGCACAAGATTTCATACTATTCAAAGAGGATTTAGAACTGTTAGCATCAAGATTATGCACGAGAAAAATTTGTTTTAAAAGTTAACTTAAGTATCCTACTTTTGATTTAAAAAAAGTGTATTTCTGCAATGCTTTCAAAGCGATGGATTTGTTTAATGCCATGACATGCATGATTTTATGGTAGAGTTTGAAATTTCAGCCTGTAGTGCTACTAAATTGTGATTGGTCATCAATAACTCGAAACAGAGCTTGAAATAGTCATCCTTCATAATGGGAAATTTATATTTGATGTAGTCCCAATAGGCCATTCAGTTGGTTTGCACGAAGAATATGAAAGCATTTAGAGTTATTAAATTATTGCAATATCGCATGCACCAGTCTGCATTGACTTTAAAAAGACCTACTTTGGCCAGTAATGGGGATGTACCAAGTACCCTTGTTTTTGTGTGTGTATGTTGGACAACAGAGCTTATGAGAAGCATCGAATTTAGTGGAATTGTTCGTTGTTATCTAACCTGAACCCTAGGTATCCAATCATTCTATAGCATTCATTTGTTAACCGAAGAAAAAAAACATTAGATTTTTACCTGTGTTTTATAAAACTAGTCTGATGAAGCAATTTGTTAAAGATTCAATTGTTTGTTAATTGAAGGAGACTGTTTCAATTCTCATTTTGGCAATTTGTTAACTCTCCGCATACGGGTAACTTTTTATACTTTCTGGTCCTGGAATATGGGGTAATTGTTTTTATGTTTTCTTGGTCTACATATGTTACAATTCACATTTTCATCAGTTGGGGAATCAAGCAAGTGGAAAGAAATTTCTGAGCCCTCTAGTGCCATCTAGCAGCGAAAATAAGCATCAAATGATATTTTTTAACATACACTGAGAAAGAGGGGGATCAGTATCGAAAAAGAGAAAAAAATTCTTTACCTGTGTGACTTTCACGTGACCCATAATCGGGGACGAAATTGATACCCCGCTCAAACTGCGGGAGCCGTACGTAGAGGGTTAAAGAGGAAAATTTCATTGAAACTGTTATGGGACTTCAAAACAGAACTTTTTGCAGTAAAGCCTAAATTTATGAAAATATTGAAATAGAAATATATTGTTTCATTATACTTTGCAGAGTATATGAACTGCATATGCTTTATATATTTTGTATTTACATACTTTATTTTTGCAATTTATTTCTTGTTTTAATACATTTTTAGTACAAAAATTTTAAAAACAAGGATATACACACTGTGCTACATTACAGTTCTTACGCTTACAATAAATTATGTGCTATTTTGGAGAAGGTTTTTGCTGGAATGTAAACAAACGAAAATTGATTTTGTGTTGTGGATGGCCATGACAAGGTATTTTCTTTTGATGTACTTGATATACTGATGTCTGAAATGTCATCATTAGATTCATAATGAACAGAAGAATCAAAATATATTATTTGTCACTATCACTAGACTTATTCTGTTTCTAAATCAATATCTGAAATATTTTGCATCACTTCTGCTGTTTTTATGTTTAGCTAAAAAGTTTTGATGCTTTGACATTGTAATGGTAAAAACAGAAGAAGAAAAAAACAATTTCCTCCTTAAGATTTAATTTATTAAAAATACTGAAAGCCCAAATACCTAATGTTCTAATGAAAATAAAGCTGTCTTACTTACTATAAACAAAAACCACATGCTCATTTAAAAAGCCATCATAAGAGTCATGCCATTCAGAAACATAACTTTTACTTTATGTTTATAAATCAAAATCCACATGCATGCGAGTAATATTTCTCTTGTTTCAAGTAGAAGGTCAAATATGCTTGTATCTCATCTTATGGGCATACAATGCCATTTATTTCCAAATAAACTGAGCTTTTCAAACATTCCCAGCCAGTGGCATGTATACGTGATGGTAGGGGTGAACCCCCATAAAAAAATGCTCTGATATGCATACAGGATGGTCATCTTGAAGTGGTTATAGAGGCATGGTATCAAGGTAGATGGGTTATACATGTGATAGCTCACTATTGTTGAAGCATCATGCTAGTATGCTGGCCGATTAAATACTCCTGGAAATGCCATAAGTGAAGATTTTTACCTTAATATGTATTATAGTATATGAATAAAGCTATGAATAGTGCTATATGAAATAAATTTCTTTTTGAACAGTATATTTAGTAAGTTTTAGCTTCATTTTCTTTTATATCCACATTTTGCATTACTTTTGTAACTGATGAAGGATATTATTTTGCTCACAAAGTTGACACGATACACAAAAATTGGGGCTATTTTTAATTCTTTGATAAAAAAATTGTAAAAAGTCTCATGTAAGAATGAAATTGCTGTTCTCCAGTGTATTTAACAGAATAGATATTAAAAAACCCCATTTGTTCTTGCTTTTTTTAGATATTTGTTTAATTCTGGGGGGGAGGGATTTAATTTTTTACAGCTTTAATTTTATTAAGATGAAAATGTGCATTCTAAAAGTCTCAGTGGGGATTGTAGGGAAAAAACAGTTTGTGTGTTTAGTGAAATAAATGCAGCTGGGTTTTAAAGTCAATATTTGATGTGTTGTAATACTTCTGTGCAGCTTTAGTGGAACATTAGACATTGCAAAATTAAACACTGAAGAACATTTCATGTAATATATGTTCTTTTAAATTTTTTCCGTATGTATGAAAATGTAAAAATGTGTTATTAATTCTGCAGTATAATGTTTTACATATATTGTTTCATTTAAAATTATTCTAGGCAGTGGTTTGAGAAATATCCTTTACATCTGAAACGTAACAGCAATCACTACAAAGGATTATTCTCTACAAAAATATTCGATAAAATCATTAGAGAGGTAATTGTTTGTTTTTATTAATTTGAAATGAAATTTTTTTAAACAAATTATATAATTTAAGTATTACTATAATTGGTGTTTTTATCAAATATTGATTACTATATATCTTACTATTTATAGTTTGAAAATTGATTATCTCTATTTATATAATTATAAAAAAACTTATGTGTTCCTTTACATTTTAAAAGCAATTTGTACTCTTTGCTTTTCTTTTTATCTGGAAATAATATAGTTGTATTTTCAATTATTAAATCTTCATATTATAGACAGTACTCGTTAAAAAAGGGTTTCTTTTTAAATGTGGAACTTATTTAGTATTTTTAGTGTACAATATGACCCCAGAACTTTTTAAATGTGGGTAGTAATTATGATGATTTAGAAACTTAATTATTTTTACTCTAGCTATTTATATAAAGCACATTTAAGCATTCAATCTTGTATTTATTATTTCAATTTCCTTTTCAGAATGATTTAAGTTATGATGTCCAAATTGATGTTTTTCAATATAAAAATAATGTACGATTGCCAGTTAAGGATGACAAGAAAGTTACTCCAGATTTTGTTTGGAGGAAATATAAAGTAATTTCCTTTTCCATCATATTATAATAGGATGGGAGAGTTATTAATTTATATCTGTACTTGATAGTCTATTGGTTAATAATAAATGAAGTTAATTTTAAGTGTAAAAGATTTAATTCATAATTTTAAAAAATTTTATATACTGTATTTATTTGAATCTAAGCTGCACTTTTTTCCAATATTAAAGCTACTAAAAATCAGTTGTGGCTTAGAAGTGAATTAAAAAAATGTGTTGGATGGGACAATTAGAGTAATTACAGGCTCTAAACTTTTACATTGTTTTTCATTTTCCACAAAAACTTTTTGAGAATTTGGGATGGGGCTTAGATTGAGTAAATATGATAGAAAATATATGGATGCAGTCTCTTGAAAAACTCTTGATACTTCAAACTAAAACAATATATTTTGGTACACTCAATATTTCAAGTAAAATCTGCGGCCAGCCAGAATACAACACGGAATAATTTGAATTGATCAAATAAAACTCCAAAATCCAAACACTCACTATCATGTAGAGTCCTGTAGCAAACAGGTTGAAGCTTACATTTTTGTATTGTCTCTGCTCGTCTTCTTTGTAACATAGCCCTTTTGATGACCATCAGAGTTGACTCCGATAACTGACAGAAGCTAAAGTGTCACTAAACAAACTATGCAACTTTTTCCTTTAACCCTCCAAGTGTTTCTGTCTGTCCTGAAAAATTATTCCGAAAACGTTTACTGCTTTTTGCTAACTTTGAAATTGCAAACGGTTTCATTCATTCCCCCTTTTAAGTACGGGGGAGGTCCAGTGGGAGCGATTTTATTACTCACACACACACAGTTTGGTCTCTTTGTTAATTTAAAACTGGGAGATCACCCCTTCACAGCTGTAATGTTGCCTTGGGCAAAAAAAGTGGGACTTTTTGGTTGTTCCTCCGATCTATCAGTCATGGTAAAACACAAGAAAATGAAGAATAAAAAAAATCCTGAAAGTAATGACATGCTTATAAAGTTGAAACATGTTTGTTTATTTTAAACAAAATTTTTTTTTTCTGTCATTTTTAAAAATTAATTTTTTTTTCTGCTAAATAAAGTTATTTTTTAAGTTTTATTTTGTTAAAGTTAAAGTTTATAAAGAAATAGCCAGGAAAAAGCACCCTGCATTTATTGTTGAATTGATACTAAGAAAATACAGCACATCTTAATGTTTTTAAAAAAAGTAATGAGAAAATAAGAGCAAAAGATCATTACATATGATGATTGGATTTATGAAATAAAATTAATCTTCCTGTATTCAATTATGTTTTAAATTTAAAATAACACAAAGTGTGATTTCAATACTTTAAATTTATATAAATTTTAATCCTATAAATGATACTTTTATGTTAAATGAATTTTTCGGAAAGAGTAATTTTGTTTCATAGTATTCTCCTTTCTAACAACTTGCAATAAGTAAAAATATCTACTCTACATAGGCATTTGTGACGGAGAATAATACAAACTTAGTCAAAAAAATTTTTAATTTTAATGGGGATATATTTTTTCTTCAAAATGGGAAAGTATTTCCAACTATTTTCAAGTCAAGTTTAATTCTTTATCTTTGTGTTTCTTTAGTGTCAAATGGAAAATTCTCATCGATAACTACATTTCACACAATTCAGCCATTACAAATTTTATTGTAAGAAACAGTTCTCCCCAATTAATTTTGTCTTTCAAAGCAGTTGACTTAAAACAATTTTGTTCAGTGAAGTTAACCATACACAATGCATCCATACCAAATTTGAAAAACAACAATTTTAACATTTGGAAATGTATCCTGTATTAAATTTTTGAGTATAGACAAATATTACCTGCTGGGGGAAGACATAGTATGATATATGGTGTATGGTTTTGAAAGAATGTTTTCGTACGTGCTGAGTATTTTTGAAAACTTAAATATCACTCCAGCTGATCATATAACTGCAAATGAGCCTTATTTTAGTGTGTGGTGGTATCAAAATAAAACACTTCACTGTTAAACAGCCCATGAGTTTATATTCAATATCAAACTATTCGCAAAGTTGCTTACAACTTCTATTCAAATTGTAAAGAAACTGAAATATATAAATATATCTTAATGCAGTCAAAAATATTCATAATATGTAAAAATCCTATTTCTCTACTTATTTCAGTACATTTTAAAAACTGTAGCTGAAAACAATTTGTTATATTTATAAATGAGGCACAAAAACTCACACAGTCATAAAAATGTCTTTATCATTTTTTAAATATACATGTTAAGATCAGTTCTAAAATCCTAAAAGCTTTTAGAGGGGGCAAAAATCAAATACTCATTTGAAAAATCATTTGAAGTTCCTTCTGAAATAAACGTAATTGAAAGAAAAATGTTTAATTTGCAAATGAGTGGAAATACATGTTTATCTAAGGGGTATCCCAAAAGTGAGGTAATCCTCAAACTTAAAACTCAAACTCAGTGGCGCAACAATCGATGAGGGCCAGGAACTACTATGCCCATCCCAATATACGAGACCATTGGGCGCTGAGGTGCATGAACTGATGTCCCAATTTGGTGGTCTGTCTGAAGAGAGACCTTCAGTGTTTAAGACCCAAGCAAGCTTGGTACTCATTTATCGACCCAATGTAGCAGGGATGAAATGCAGAGTCGACCATGCCCAGCCCGTAAATAGAACCCAAGACCTGTGGTGTGGAAGCACTATACACTACCACTCGATCCTATTTGGTAAAAAATAAAACTTAATGTTAGAATCTTATATAAATCCCTAATGAATGAGGGAGTCCAAACTTTTTTTCATGTAAACTGTTTAGATGGAAATGGTTAATTATGAACATTTCACAAATTGTATAAATTAAAATGAACCGTTATAGTTTATATAAATTTTTAAAGAGTACAAAAGGTGTATTTTGGCTGCACGAATTTTAAAAGGAGTACGGTTACGAAAAAGTAGTACAAATCTATCTAAAGTACGGTTGGTTACCTTAGATATTGTCAAACACAACAATGTATTGGAAGCCAATTCCACAATTCGTTGTTATAAAATTGTATGGAAAATTACAAGACTTATTTTTGCATTTGTAATTTATATATATAATTTTTCCTGAGAACTTTAAAAGCTAGAGCGGCATCCATCAAAACCGCGGTTCTCTCTCTGTTTTCCAGATCGCCCCAGTCTAATCCGGCTCTGCCATAGTAAGTGAAAATGCCGGATTTTTTGTTTGTCAAGATCATTTTATAGCAGACTGCATTTTTCATGTATTTTAGATGGTCGTTTTATATTTTCTACATCAATATCTTAATGTCTGAATGTAAAATAACATAAAATTCTTGACATTCGCATCAATGACAATTATAATTTTTATTAGTATATGAATGTGTCATCAAACGATTACATGACTATTATTAACATATTATTTTAACCATTTAATTGATATTAAGTATAACATAACACAGACAAATTTTCTGAACTTTAAAATAAATATTTCGAAAACTACTTCAGATATACTCAAAATTTTTCATTCCTATGCTTTAGCTTCTCAGTTTTGCTTCTATGTAAAAATTTATTGTATATTCATCAATTTTTTAGCATATTTTTTGCTCTTAGCATGCATTTTTCCACTGAATTGTATGAAATCTTCAAAATATATTAAAAAATACCAAAGTTGCTATATAAAATAAAATTTGAATTTTATATTATACTCAAAGAATTTTTAGTACTTAAGGTAAATAATTTTTAACTGCGTAAAACATTTTTTCGAAATTTCAAAATGAAATTTCTAATATAAAATTCCTAGTTTTATATGGTTGAGATTTCAAGAAATATCCAGATTTTCAGTTTGCCTTTAAACAAAGATAAATGTTGAGCTAATTTGCATAAATGGATATTTTGAATAATAATTTGAATGCTTTTTGAATAGCTCGAATTTAAAATTGATCTTTATAGTTATAAATGTCTAATGTAAATGTGTCTGCATATTTTTGATTACCATTTATTCAAACATTCAAGTTTTTAAAGAAAATGTGGGAAAATCTTCATTCATGTTCTCTTTCATGTAAACTGAAGTTCTAGCCCACATTAAAATTCAAATATAATTCGGTGTATCTTAACAATATATAACTAGGTACTGTACTTAATCTTCCCTGAACACCTGGCTTTGAAATCTTAAAAAAAAAAAACCCAAAAACTAATAGATCTGAATTAGTTTTTCTCTCTCGTTATTTTTATTAAATAGTAAGAAAATGTTTTAAGTTATTTGATGAAGTTTTTAATTTATTCATTTTTAGTAGTTAAAAGGTTTCAGATTTTAAAGTTTGTTCTGTGTTTTTTTTAATTTAATTTTTTTTCTTTTGACATTCTATGGTGAAATAATCATGTTTCAAAAACTGAAATCCTTTATTAAGATTTAAAAAAAATGAAGTAATAGAATATACTTAAAAAAGTAATTTGTCTAACTATATAAAATAACAGATTGCCCTGACACGCGCCCCAACTTGTTACAGTTTCAAATTAATATGAAACCAAAAGGGAATTATAACATATTTTATTTATGCGTTGAGACTTTTCAAAACTTTTAAAATCTGAAATCAAGCTAACAAAAAACACTAACTGGGCTCTAAAAAATTCTTCCCTGATTTTTACGACTGCTCAGGGTCAAAACACAGGGTTCCCTGCGAGCCATAAAACTTCCTGCTGTGTGGCTTCCACCATCCTTAATGTTCTTTCAAGATGTTAAGCCTTTAAAAGGGGGGAAAGGATTTCAGAAATATATGGCTTAAACGCTTTTGAGAACCATACTTGAAGGCAAAAATATATGTGCGGTGCATTTTCAAAGCAGCTTTAGACTGCAGGAATTTTACGTGTGAAACGCTTGGAGGGTTAAAATCATGTTGATGTGGATGTTTTCAAGCATCATTTATTCTAAAAAATCTATTGACAAAATTAGATTGAATGCCATAAAACAAAAAAAAGGTTATAGATTTTTCGTCAAAAAGAATGTACAGTATGTGAAAATACAGTATGTATTTTTTTAAATAGAAAAATGTATTCTTTTAATGCCGGACTTTTAACTTCTGTTTATACTATGTAATGTTTTTATGTATAGTTTTATAACATAGTTTCAAATTTAAATGTGTTAGAAAAAATTTATCTCGTATATTTTGTGAGTTTTTCCTACCCTCTTGATAATTGGAAGTTTTTCATTGGTCCCTTCAACTTCAAATTATCAGAGTCGACTATATGTGATTTCAAGGAAATTAGTTATTATTAAGATATTATGCAAATTATTCTGTAATATTTATTTTTTTAGGAAGGAAATTCAGTTAGGATGCGAAATCCACAAGCTTACCATGTTCAACTAGGATTTTTATGCTCTCACCTGCAAGAATATTTTTCTAGTGATGTTGGTGTAAATATGTAAGTTATGCTTTTTTAAGCTTATTTTTGTATTATAAACTTTTTAGATTTTATACAGTCGAACCTCTATTTAACAAATTTTGCGATGCAATGAATTTTTCTCTTTCCCTAATTAAAATGACAACACCCCCCCCTTTTTAATGAATAGTAAACCCTGAATTAATGAATTATTTCAGTGGCTGGAATTTTTAAAAATTAGTTAATATTAAAAAAATTTGATTTTTTTTTTTTTTCAAATGATATTTTTTTGTTCAACAGAAAAAGATTTTTCTTGTAAGTAGCAAATGTCAATGGGAAAGAGTGAAGACCACTATTAGATTTTACAGGAGCTGATGAGTCAGGAGTGTAACTTATCATGTTAGTATTGTGTAGGACGGAAACTTCTTTCTTGCCTCATCCCAATGCACAACGCAGGGAATATCTTAAGATTTTAACGATTTTGATACATTTGATGACAGACTGCCTATATGGGTGGCTTAGGTTGAGAATTTGTTGATTTGTCAAAGCCAATGAATAGCGATTCTAATATAGAAATTTATAAATCAGCTATCCAAACAGTTATATTCTCTAATGTTTTCCATTGTTTGGAAACTGAAAATATACCTCTCTTATGTAGCAGGATGTAAATGATACAATATTTTTTTCTCTGCATAAAATTGAAAAAGATACTTTTTGAGTCAGAATCAAGATTGTCAAACATCTATAAGTCAGCCTTTTAAATTTTGCAATTTACTGGTGTGTATTAATTCACTAATAGTATTTTTAGCTGTTGAATAAAAAAAATTGCGATTTCTAACTATGGATATTTTTTTGTGTAGTTAGTTGCTTGTAGAATTTCCAAAATGTAAGAGCAAAAAATTTGTATTTTGTTTGGACCTCAATATAACGAATAACCCCAAATTAACGAATAAAATGGTTCGGTCCTGATGAATTTGTTAAATTTGGGTCCTACTGTTTATGTACAGTCAAATCTTTATTTAATAAAGTCACTAAATCCTAAAAGTTTTGTTACATAGAAAATTTGTTAAATAGAGATTCATCTCTTTCAACATACTTTATAAACCAAATAAAACAAATCTTAAATTCATAAGCAATATATATTATTTAAAAAACTTTTACTCACTTTTTTTTTTTTGTAAATTGTTATTTTATTTATTTTATCCATCAAAAAAAAAAATCTGTGAAGAAAAACACTCAAAAATACACTTTTTCAACTTTAAAATTTTTGTATGAAAATCGATGAATTTTTAATAACATTTTCTGATTTTAAGCCTACAAGAAATTTTTAACAAAGTTTTTTTTTTATAACCAGTAATCTTAAGCATATATTACCACATACATTCTTAATTTTAATGAATGGTAAAATTTGTTTATTTTGGTAGTGTTTTTGTTTGAAAAAGTATTTTCTCTCATAATACGCCTTACATTTTTGCAATGCACTGAAATCCTTTCAGGTGTATTTTCTCCCCACTATAGTTCATGTTGAACTGTTTCAAAAAAAAGAATTTATCAATTCATCATATAAAAGTCCAGAAATATTTTAAAAATATGGAGAAAAAAAATGGGATCACAAGAGAAAAAATTCATTAAATAGAAAATGCATTATCTGGAGGTTATTTTGCATAGAAAATTGCACAATGTTCTTGGTTCAGGAAAGAGTTTGCTACAAAATGTAGGTTCGCCCAAAATGGAGTCTGACTGCATATACACGCATGAGGATCATCCAGCAAAGGCAAAGTTAGGCTCTCCCAAAGGCAAAGTTGGTTTAACTAAATAAACATGCAAAATATATCATCATAAAACTTTATTTAGTGTGTCACATTACCTGACTCTATTTTTATTAATGTAGTCACCATAACTGTCAAGTCACTTGTTGTAATGTGGAACTAATTTTTACTCTTCTGCCTCCAAAGTTTTATGTCAGGATGTCTCTTGTTTGATATCTATCATGGTAAGTAATATGTAGTATGCTTAAAATCCAGAGTTTTTTCAAAATGAATATCGAGTTTCAAACGCTTTTGTAATATTATCACATATAACTTACTAGTATAATTCATACTTTGTGAAAGGGCAACTGAAACAGTTCTACCTACAAGCTTATAAATGTTTGTGTGAGCCTCACTCATCACACAACACACATCAAGAGTCGATAGGTGAGTTCATCCCGAGGAAACTTTGTTCAGTGTGTCTGAGTTAATTCTTTACAACAACTACTTCAATCCTGTGTGTTAAGTCTAGAAAGTCTTCTGGTAGTGGAGGATGTACAAACAATCCCCTTAATGAACTCTCACAAAATAAAAAATAACATGGCGTCAGATCAGATGAATGTTGAGGGCCATGCGAAACAAGCTTTATCGTGAGGCCCTTTGTGGCCAATCCATTGTTTGGGTACAGTGATGTTCAACCAATAATGTACTGAGTGATGCCAGTGAGACAGGTGCATCATTTTGCTACCAAAGAAGTTATCTAGTTCACTTTCTTCCAATTGAGGAAATAGTCATAGTTATAGAGCATCAAGATGGGCTTTGAAGTTGGTTGGTTTCAGCGAAAGGCTCATACACTCTCTGCCGAGGATGTGGCACAAAAACGTCGATTTAGGTGAGTCTCATTGGTGACAACCAAGCTTAATACGAAATGCTCGCTGCACACTAATTGCAGATTCTATCTTTGCAAGCTGAGAGCAAATACTTTCTGTTCAAGTATTTTGCCATTTTCTACTGACATGCTAATGTCGATGGGAAGGGAAAAATTAACAGACGTTTTTGCAAGCATGCACACACAAGCCAGCAAACAAAACTATTTCAGTTTCTGTCATTGATGCATGAGTTATGCCTATAATTTATGTAGTAAATACTATAAAGCATTAAAACTTCGATATTCATTTAGAAACACCCAGTAGGGAATGCAGTTTTTCTTGAATTTTGTCATCCGACTTTTTGCTCTCAACTCATCCATAGCTCAAGATGGCCTTCCACTCTGACGCAGATGTAGGTATTACGGAGTTCTTCATTCCGGTTTAACATTACCAAGCGCACATGGCGCTTTCCTTGAAATTTTTTGATCATTACACTATCCGCTTTATCATAATGCATCATCAAATATTATTGTTTACCTATAAGTTTTGAGAAAGGCGAAGCATTTTGGCGTTAAAGAAATGAATGGCACTATACACTTAATATTTTGCAGTTTTCGAGTTGGTGCAGCTATTTGAAATATTTTTGTGTCAAAAAAACACATGACTCCTCAGCAACAAACAACTCATAGTAAAGTGAGAGTCAGGAACTAACTGACCCCCATGTGTTCGTGATGGGCTGGGGAAGTGACCTCGCAGGGATTGCAGGGCACAGTCATTTTTACAGTTTGGTTACCCTTCATACTATGAAACTCTACAAATTTAGTTTTATGCCATAACTCTTATTTTAACTAAGTTGAATGATTTAAGAATGCAACTTTTTTTCATATAATATTTTCATTTAAAAAGAATTGCATCTTTTTTTTTCAAAAAGCATGCATTTATTTAATTTATTAATCAGCATTGCTTTGATATGACTTTTCTTTCTACTTTTCCTTATTTGGAGATCATGTATTGTATCTTACATTTTGAGAGAAGCATTAGCCGTTTAATCTTGTTTGGTATTATGGGTAAAATAAGGCAATAGTCTTTTTTTTTTTTTTTTGCTTAATTGTTCGAAATATAGCATCACTGTTTCAGTTTTAAAAAATGTTGACCAGAAGGATGTCTAAAATCATATTTTCAGTACAATTACTGCATTTTTATAAATGCCAATATAATTAAATATCTTTTGGAGAAATCTGTAACATTTATTCAAAGGAAATTGTAATTTCTCCAAATTCTTACTTATGATCTAGCAGGGAAAAAATGCTAGACTTTCTCAATTCTCTGAATGAAAATTTAAAATTTTGAAGTAAATATTCCATTTTTTTTTGAAGTAAATTTTCCATTCCATTGCATATCATTGCAGTGTTGTGCTTCAAACTATACAATCAATGTTTTCCCTCTCTTTATCTTTTTATTTTATTGGTTTTCCTCTTACTTTACCTATTGTTATTGTTAGACTCTATTTTATCAATTTTCTTTTGACTACATTTCTTACAAGAATAAGTTATGTGATAAACATATGCAAAAGACTAGTCTTAAATGCAATTATGTTTATTGTGTTACATAAATTCTATAAGATAAATGTAAGGGATATTAAAAAGTTGATTTATTTTCTATTTTCTTGTTCTAGAAAGTAAATTTCTTTGATCGTTTAAATCTCTGTAAATAAATACATCAGCAATATTGTCTGAAATATTTGTTTATGCATAAACAATGTTCCATTTCTCCTCTTCATGTACTTGAATCTTTGTATTGATCTTCAAGGACTTGACTATCTGTCATATTTCTCTGTGTCTAACTTGTATAAATCAAAATTTTTATTCTATTGAAATAAGGTTTGAAATGTATTTAAATTTATGTTTGTTAAATGCTGATTTTGCATAGTAAAATAATTAATTTATTTTCATAAAAAAATTATATGTGTGTTATACAGTGTTAAAAATTGTGCACCATATTTATTTGAATGTAAGCCGCACTTTTGTCCATTCTTAATGCTACAGAAAATTGGGCGTGGCTTAGAATTGAAGGCAGAAAAATTCATTGGATGGGAAATTAAACATCATACTAATGGTTAGATCAATTATGGTCATGTATGTATTTATAACTTTTTAATACTGGTAAAATAAGTTAATTATTCACTTCTTATTAGCTCTAATTTCAGAATTTTCTTACATTTCTTAAATAGCAAATATCGATAAACCATTTGACTATATTTTTAAAAAAAACAAAAACATGTTGAGAAATGTCATTGAAGCTTATTATTTTCAAGAAATATAATTTTTTATTTTAAGAGGAGGGAAATATGTTTGGTATACGAGAAAATTTTTATTGTGTAGAATGATATATTGTAAAGTAGATTTTAACTCTTACGTAAATTTATTTCATTTTAAAATCCTAATATAAAGGGTAATTAATTAAGTATTAATTCTCACTAATCATCTTATTATTCTTGTTTGGTATTAGATGTTTTGTTGTCTCTCATTATGTATTTCTTTTTATATCAACAATTTAAGGTATTTGTCACCTGCTGGTGCACAAGGTTTTCCTCCTCGCTATGATGATATAGATGCATTTTGTTCTTCAGATAGAAGGTAAAAAACTGTGGAAACTTTACAAACCCCGGTAAGATTTATATTGTTCTTGCAAAATCAAATATTTCATGCTAAAAAATTCATTTTAGATTAGTCACATAAATTGTAGGGATAAGTTTTCAAAGTGTATTTATCATTAAATTTCAACTCAAAAAAAAATGCTAGAATGAGCCATAAATATATTTGAAAAATGGAAGGGCTGAAATCACATTTTTACAGTTAGTGAAGCATGCTATTTTTTTTTAACTTTGGAGTTACTTAAAAAAAAAAAAAAATTTAATTTTTAGCTTTGGCTTTAGGTGATATAGGATCAAAAAAGTTCAGATACTGCAATTATCCATGTTAACAAAAGCTTGTAAATAAAAGTTACATCACTTAATGCATTTCACCCTCCCTTCCCCTCTATGTTTAGGATGGTTTTGAAATGTACCTAATTAAACTGCATGCGCAGACATTTTATTCTGAGGTTAGTCATTTTTGTTATATGTTAAAAAATTGATGTTTTCAAGAATCAATTTTTTCTAAACTTATGTTTAAAAATATTTTAAATGCAGGTGTATGTTTGGATAAAACTTCTGTGAATAATTGATAAATATTCTAAGGAAGTTGAACAGTGGTTCTACAAGGTAAAAAATTAAATGTGTATGGGTGGTATCAGTGCTTCAAAGAGGGTCAAGAATTCATTACGTAAAATTAATACTCTGGCCAACCTACATCTTCATTGATTGAAATAAATATCAATTTGATGTCTCAATATATTTGTAAAACCCTTGAGAGACTTATCACTTGTGCTATAGACTAGTTAGTTGAATATTTTTATGAAGGACTTTTAACTTGTATGGGGTGTCTTAACATATATTGTTCCTTATCTTTTTATCTCTGAATATTGGAACATTGAGAAACAAATGACAGTATTAGGTTAATTGATCAACAAAAAGCCTGCAAAGATCCAACTTGTTTTGAACAAGATCATAATATGTGATGAAATTTAAAATTATTTATTTGATATTCAGCCAAAATTTGTTCCTTCAGCATGTAAGAAAAATTTTTCTTCTGCATGGCTTTCCACAACACTATGAAAAAAATCACGAAGGCAAAGCCATGATGGAAGTGTTTTTTTAACTTTCAGAGAATTAATTACTCATTCAGAATTTATTTCCGAAGGCAGAACATTGAACAAGAATTTTATCTAGACACATAACATCATTTGAGAAAACTCATTTCTTGTAAATGGCCTCAGATCTGGCAAAGTGAAAAATGCACCTTCTACATGAGAAAGCACAATCCACATAATGTCTTGCTAAAATTGAAACAAAAGTGATTCATTTCTCACAAATTAAATGGATTCACTCCTGTAAAATTTTTATTTAAAAACCTCCACAGAGCCTTTTTTTACTCACCAGATGAGGTAAATGGTTTCCAGCAACACTTTCAAATGTTTTGGGTGAGTGAATTAGTGTATATTACTTCCCAAGTAATGACGAGAGTAGAGCTGTGTATTCTGAACTGAACTCACTGGCACAACAGCCCATGAGAGCCAAGGCCTACTGTGCCTTCTCAGTTTACATGATCTTAGGTGCTGAGGTGCATGTGTAGATGTTTTGGTCAAGGAGTTAGTCTGATACAAAACCCCCAGTGTTGAGTTCTCAAGCAAGCTTGGTACTTATTTATCAACCCACTGAACAGATGAAAGGCTGAGTCAACCTTGCCCAGCCCGGGATTTGAACCCCAGACCTGTGGCGTGGAAGCACGATACACTACCACTCAGCCATGAGGTATTCCGAGGGAGTTATATTGTCATATTGTAAAGCTACGATAGGGCAATTGGCAATGGACTCAATTGGTGCAGCAATGCTTGAGACAAAGAGAAATAATCGGTAGTGCAACACTTGAGGGATGGAGAATTGATCTGTATAGAGACACTTGAGGGAAAGGTAATAGCTATCTAGCAATACTTGAGAGAGATGGAATCAATCCATTTTCAGACATTTGAGGGAGACTTAGTTAATGCAATGACACAAGACAAAGAGAAATAATTGGTGTGTGAACACTTCGAGAGAAAGAGAAGCACTCATTAAATTGACACTTGCCGGAAAGAAAAGAATACTGTAGTGACACTTGAAATACTAAAGCTTTCAGTAAAAAGTAATGCTTGAGAGAGATGAGTGAGTGAGATTTATATTTATATCGCACTATAAAGCTTCACAAGAGCTAATGGTGATAGACCTTGTAATTTTGAACCATGGTCAGGTGACAGGGACGACACCTGAGTTACCACCCTCCTCTTTTAACTTCTGCACCAATACCAATGGGAGGGTGTTTGAGCATTGACAAATTTAATGTGCAATGGCCTCCTCTATACAGTGGGTCTTCAGTGACACCAGGTTCAAACTAATGACATGTCAGCCACAAGTCTTGACCACTAGGCTACCACGGCCACTCCGAATGTTGTAGGGGCTCTACTAAAAGGAAAGATTATTTATGAGTTGAATTATTTTAAAGCAGTTTGTGCATTGATATTTCAAAAAAAAATTTTTTTTTTTTTTTTGGTATTTTAAGTTAAATTTTATGCCTAGTCCATGAACTTTTTAGTTTTACCTTGTAAATATTTTTTTATGAAGAATACGTTATTTTTAAGTGTTGAAATTTAAAAATTTATTTACTTATTCGAGGAAAAAACTAGGGGCAATAACTTTTAATGTTTTTTTTGTCATTTATCTATTTCAGTTTTAATTGTTTCTTGATTCTCATTGGGATATATATTTAAAAAAGGCATTTATAAACTATATAAAATTATGTCTTTCAGGAAATGAAACAGTAAATTATGAAAACTGAACAGGACAAAATATTTAAGTGGAAAAATTTAGAATAAAAAGTTGAGAAAAAGAAGAAAAAATGTCCCCCCCTCTTAAGCATGCTTGTTTTATGGAATGCAATTTTTTAATTATTAGTTTCCCATTGTTATTTTAAATTAAAACTTATCTCAAGTGAAATGGAAATATAACTGTTTTCATTGACATTTTCAAATTTACATTGTTTCTTGTTGCAAACACATCTGAACAAGTGGTATTATTTTGTATTAATATTTAAAATTAGAATTTATATTTTAATTTTAAAACCCATTTTTCTCTGACAGCAATGAAAATGAAGTTCTTGCAAGGTTTCCAAGTGGTATGAATTATTTACTTTTATTAAAAAAAAAATTTTTTTAAGTTCAAAAGTTGTTTAAAAAAATATCTGTGAATTAATATTTTTGTATGTTTTCTTTTCGTCAATACAAATTTGAAATTATATTTTCTTCTGGTATTAAAAGTTAATAGGTATGATGCAGTCCTTTGAATTTTAGTCAAAGAATTTGATAAATTTAAACGAATTTGCTTTTCGTTGGTCTTCTTTTTGTCATTTAAGTACAAATTTTTACATATAGTTATTTATTTCTTCAAAATTAATGTTATGATTGATTGTAAAAAACCATTCCATTTTAATAGGAATAAAATGTTAGATATTAATATAAGGGATTTTAACCCCCTCAAATTTAAAATTTTTTATCTCAATAAGAGCTGTTTTTGAATTGTTCTTTTCCTAGCAATAAATGGCATCACAATGGCTATATTTAACGATTGAGACCTCCTAAATAGAAAATATTGACCTCTCTTTAACTTAAGTAAATTCCATTAGCTCTAAAAATATTTTAAAAAATAGTTATTTTAAATGATAGTACGCGATCTTACTATGAATCTTCCTAGTTATTAATCACAACTTTCAATCATTTTGATAAGTCAACAGAAGAGTAGAAAAATCAAATTAAAATTTATGGTTTCACTGTGAAACCAAACTCCAATAATAGGTGGTATTGCAAGTCTCTTGGCACCCATTCTAAAGCGAAAATTCTCTCAGCAGCTGACTTTATGAAGCACTATTTGTTTATTGCATGTTTATCAAAATATTTATTTACTTTAAAATTACAGTGAGAAATTTTTATATTTAAATATATTTATCCGCACTCTAAAATTGTGTCACTCAGTGCATCTGCTCATGTTGCACATGCCTAAATGCGACTCTGTGTATACATAATAGATTTAAATATTCTCTCTTTATGGTTATGGATAAGAAAATTTATAAGTATTAGCAATTTTTTTCAAGAAATATAAATTATTTTTAGTATGCAATGTAAAATAGATGTAATTTTATGCCCAAATTTGAATTAAAAACTTTAAAAAAAAAATTTTCTGAATAATCTTTTGGATTGGTCAGTTTGAGTAGGAAAAATAGACCGTTACTGTTCACTGGTTTTGTGAAACCATAAATTTCTCAAAATTGAAAATGCTAATTTTTTTCTTTGTATATTTGTGTTCACCTTCATGTCTAATAGTCATTTTTTAAATTATTTTGTTAATTTTTCAAAGGGAATATGTAGTGAACTTTAAAGGGTTAATTAATGTATTAAAAGTAATATTTTCTTTTTTTTAAAAAAATATAAGTTTTCAGATAAACATGAGTTTGAATAAAATAAAATTGCTGAAGAGCAAATTGTTGAAGGATTGATTTTAAATTGTTATGATTTCTGCAAAACATAATTTTTCTTAATTTTAGATGATCTAACAGAAAATGAAATTGGCGAGCCTTTTATGGAAGTGGAACTGAATGGTGGTGACCTGCTATATTTTCCTCGTGGTTTTATTTATCAAGTAAATTTCTGTTATTCTTCATTTAGAATTAGAATAGTATGATAAGCGTATTTGAGTTGCAAATGTAGTTTTGAAAGATATAAAGGAAAGTTATCTATTTTAATCTAAGTATTCATGTCTTCAATAATTATTATATTTATAAAAATGGATATAATTAAAAATTTGTATTTTTAAAAAAATCTATATTTAAGAACAAATTGTAAAATATTTAAGGTATTACTTTTATAGCTGAAATGAGAGAATCTTTTTCTTTTGTCTGGTAGAAATTGTAGAAGTCTTATTTATTGAAACAGCCCTACATGATCTCTTTTATTTCTTGTTAGTACCATGGAGAAGAGATGTTCACTATTGAGGTTCACAGATTTTTTAAGCCCCATACTTAATTATTTTTAAAAATATTTGACACAATGTTTTGTTATAATGACATTTATTTTGTCTTTGGTTTGTTAACTGTTATTAGTAATTTTATTTGCCATCACTTATAAATATTGTGTGTTATATTGCTTTTACGTTCTCTTACATCTAAAGTAGAGACTGATGGAAATTGTTGAAGTATGCTTTAAAACTTTTTTCTTTTTCAATGATCAAATTTTTTCTTTCAAATTATATACTTAAGATATTTGTATTTGTTTTTATCATGACAGATATGACTAATTTGTATAGTTACTAACCACTACACCGTCCATCTGGTATAGTGTTTAGTGACACTGATTGCTGGTGCCATAGAGCCAGGGTTCAAATTTTAGAGAAATCATGGGTATTTGTAAACATAATGCCTGTGTGGCACGGGGTTAATCTAAATAGCTGTCAAACTGCAAGTCCTTTCAGGAGATTGGAGGAAGAAGGAAACTGGTGGGAGGCCACTGACCAGCTCCAGGGTGTTTTCCCTCAAAATTGGGGTGAAACCCAGCCAAATTGTACTGTCACCTGTATGGTGCTCAAAGCTACGGATAACGACAGGCTAACATCTAGCCCTTTTCCGCAATGAATTTCGTGGGTCTCAATTTTATATGTGTGTATATGTGAGGGAAGAAGAAATTGTATTAATTCATAATTTATTAATATTTCCATTTTTTTAAAATTTGCTATATTTTTTACTAGGCGAGGGTAACTCCAGATGTTTATTCATTGCATCTTACTATATCAACCAATCACCTAAACACTTATGGTGATTTTCTTCAAGCTGTAAGTTTGGACATCACTTTTATGTTTCTATAATTTTTATGTTATTTTTAACAAAGAGTTTTGAAATTCTTTGAATAATGTAACATTTTCAAAAATTAAATCTTTTTCTGTAAAAGTTTTTCTCCCAATTTGATTGCTGTTTAATAATTTTTAATTATTTTATTACAGGGATTACAGAATGCTTTAGAACAAGCGATGGAAAATGATGTAGAATTTCGCCACTCGGTTCCAAGGGATTATTTAAATATTGTTGGAGCTACATGTGCTGATAACGTGAGTAAAATTATTCATTAGTATAACTGTACTAAATTTTCATAATGTTGCTACTTGCATTATTTTTGTTACATTTACTGAACATTTTATTTCTATTTTTAGAATTCTCAAATGAGAGAAGCATTTGAAAATAAAGTAAATGAATTGGCTACAAAAGTTGTAAGTTATTTTTCTGTTGATTATGCTGCAGATATGCGTGCTGTGGATTTCGTACATGCTTCATTGCCACCTTTCCTTACTGCAAGTAAGACTTTATGTTCACACATGTTATACATAATAGGTTATCTATTTTTTTCATATATATGTAATCTTCAAATCTTTTAATAAAAATTAAGATTAGATTGAGCTTTTATTTAGTATTTTATTTTAAATACTTATAAATATAGTATTTTGTTTCTCCTGTAAATTTACTCTGAAAAAAATCATTAATTTTCAAATTTTCTCAAATGCAGTATTTATAAACTGATCATAAGCGGTTGTTATAAAATATAAAATTTGGAAAAAAATGGCGATGTATCCTGTAATGTTTATAAACATTGCAGACTGGTAATTTTTTTTTTAAAAAAAAAGTGGAATTTAATCACAGTTATGGCTAGCCAACCTTCTCCCTTTCTGTTCATATTATTGAGCAAAATGCTGTGAAACATAATGGGTAGAAAGTCTAAACCCATTAGAAATAAAGAGGTTGCATACTTTAAAAAAAGCAATAAAAAATTCTTAGATCATGCTTTAATTAAGGAACAATAAACTAGTTATTGCCAGATTCAATGATCTAAATGCAAATTCAAAGCTTGTAAATTAAAAGCCAATAAGTAGTAAAATAAATTATTATACATATTTTTTTATTAAGTGAATGATTAATATTATTAATGAAAGCTATAAAATTAAAGCAGTGATGTTAAGAATATTTTTTTAAATTTTCTGTACTATTATTATAACAGCATAGTGTCTGACAGAAACAAAGTGAAAAAATTTCAAAACAGGGAATTTTAAGTTATACACTTGGTAAAAACCTGAGCAACGCCTACCTAAGAGGAGGAGGGGGGTGGAAGTAATTTTGAAAAAGGGTATTAGAAGTGCTGATTTTGTGAAGGAAAGGGAAAATTTTTAAATTAGAGAAAGCCTGAGCAACGCCGGGCCATGCAGCTAGTTTGTAATAATTTTCTGAAAATTGATAAATATATGTTACTATCCCAATGTAGTACTAAAACAATTAAAATCGTCTCTCTTGTCTTAGTACCTAATAAATTATCTTTTTAATGTATTTGAATATCTAGGAAATTACCTTCATCAGTGTTACTGTTTGTCTTAATCAAATTAAGGTAATTTGGATAAAAACTTATATTTGGCTTGTAATATTAATTCTTTTGGAACAGATATTGTAATTAATATGCAAAAAAAAATGAAGTATTGTCTTTATAACTATTTTCAAAAAATTGTGAGTATATGTATATTTGTATTTTTATCCAACATTTTTTAAACAAATGAAAGATTTTTATTTTATGGCTGCTTTTGTTATGATTAAACAAATAAAAGGAAGGTATTGCATAGGTTTTTTTTTTCATTTAATTTCAAAATATATATTTTACTGCATTTTTACTTCTGAATTTATATTAAATTAGCACAAATAACATTTCTTATAGAGAAAAAAAATTTACTGATTTTGAGCTTTGCATTTATAATTCTTATTATGACTTTTAGAAGAAAACGAACGTAGCAGTCATGGAAAGGGACCACGTTTTGAAAATGGACAGGTTGTAACTGCAAAGCTTACCCTTCAAACAAAAATTCGCTTCATAAGAAAAAGAATATTTAGGTAATTTTTGTGCCTGCACTTCTTGAAATATAAATAAGATTTCTTCTACATAAATTATTGAATTTCTTTAAAAATTATATTTATGAACTTCCTTTGGTGATTTTAAAGACATAATATTTTTATATGCTATTAGCTGTTTTGTTTTAAACTGATGCCTAAAACAAATGTTATATGTAAAAATGGAAGCATATTATAAGTTATAGAAATTTGGCTAAAGAAATATTATTGAAAAAACTTAATAGATTTTTATATTTTAGACATGAAGTATAAAATTAATTTTATATCTTACTGTACATCTATATACATAAAGGAGAAAAGTGACTCACTCACTGACTAATCACAGTATCTCTGGAACTAATAAACCTACAGACTTGAAATTTGGTAGGCAGGCTTTCCTTTCATGGAGTAAATGTCAGCTAAAAGAACGGATTTCAATAAAGATCGAACCCCAAGGGGTGTTATAGATAATTAGTTCCATTATTAAACTATTAGATGTACAGTCTTGACATTTGATAAGCAGATTCTTTCCATGGAGTAGATATCCGCTACAAAATAGGTTTTGAGGAAATTGATTCCTGGAACTGAGGGGGATTAAGGGTCGTAATAGATAAATATTTCCGTTTTTAAACTATTAGATCCACCTGCTTGAAAATTAGAAGGTATGTTCTTTCAAGGAATAGAGTTCCTCTAACAATGAGTTTTGCAAAAAACCGACCTTCAAGGGAGGGGGTTTGTGAGGGGGCAAGGAGAGTTCCAGAAAAATTCCTGTTTTTTAATTGTTTAACCCATGTACTTGAAATTTGTTAAGCATGTTTCTTTAATCGAATAGATTTTACAGAAGTTAACTACAGGGGGAGGCGGGGGAGTTACTGAGGCATATTGATATACATAATTACCATTTTCGAACTGCTAGGACTATAATAATGAAATTTGGTTTGCATGTTTCTTTTGTTAAATTGAAATCCACTAAGAATGCTCTCAATGGAATTCCGAGGCATATTGATGATAAAAATTTCGTTTTTCCTGAATTAGATTTAGACATGAAATTTAGCATGCATGTTTATTTTATGAAGTAGAGATTCACTGAAAGTTGCTTTTGCCAAAATCCACTTGATTATTAGGTTAAGTTAGCACAAAAAATCTTTCTATTTCTATTTTAGATATTATTAGAAGTTATAAGTTCTGTCCTTTTTATATCAAGAGGTGAGAGTTACAGCTAAAAAATACTATTGAATCCTTAATGTCAATATCAATAATATATGTATATGTGTATACAACATCGTGAAATACCCAGTGAAGCAGGTTGGTAACGGCTAGTAAGTCTGTATTTAAGTTATATATAAATAGTATTTATTATATATAATTGTTGGAATTGTTATATATAAATAGTATTTATTGTAACATTATTTCAGTAAATTCCACAAATTATTTTTCATTGTCCTTTTCTTATTCCATAATTTAATTTTACAAATTCAAGTGAAATCAGTTGTCTTGTTTTTTGTTTATATTATTTAAACTATATATAGCTGATGTCATAGCAAATATGTTTAATCACAATTCCAAAAAAAAAAAAAATCCTCCCCTGCCCCCTCTCTACATTTTGGGAAATTTTCTTAAGATACATATGTTCTGAGGTAATACTGGGTATATTTTGATAACATACCCAGTAATTATGTGGCCTAGATTCACAATTTGCATATTTTTTATTGCATATAAGGTATTGCAGTTTTTTTAAATTTAAATGTACTTTAATAATTTGTCTCTTGAACAAGTATATATTTTTAATAAGAAAAATGTTTAAATATAATTTTAAATTGAGTCGGAAAAGGTCCATTTGCATTGATAATGTTAGTGTGCAATATTATTTTATTCTAATTATGATTTCAATCATTTTTTTTAATGTTGCTATAAAAACAGACTGAGGTTGATTCCAGGAAAGAGTAAAATACATAACCCCTGGGATGGTGATGTAGGAAAGTTATATCATGGTAGTTTCTGTATATACAAAGGAGAAAAATGATTCACTTACTCATCCTGATATCACAGGAACTATTAGATGTGCAGGCTTCAAATTTGATAAGCATGTTTCTTTCATGGTGTATAGATCTGCTACAAAAAAGGTTTTGTAAAAATCAACTGCAGTGAGAGATTGTAAGAGGTTTAGGGGGTAATATTGTTAAATATTCCATTTTTTAATTAAGACCTGGAGACATTTACAACTTCATGTCTCGACTAAAGTAATTTTTTTAAAAATTAAACCTACATTGATATCAGGCCTACAGACTTTAAATTTGGTAAGCATATTTCTCTTATTGAGTGGAGATCTGTTAGGAATGAGTTTTGCGTAATTCAACTCCTTTTTTGGGGGGGTGCAGGGGAGTTATTGCAGAAAGATGAAAAAATTCCTCTTTCCGATCTGCTAGATCTACTGTAATGAAATTTGATAGGCATGTTCTTTCATTAAGTTGAAATCCGCTAAGAATGGGTTTTAAATAAATCGACTCTTAAGGGTGGATATAGGGCATATAGATAAAAAATTTCATTTTTTGAATTATTAGACTTAGATTTTTTAAGTTTGGCAAGCATATTTATTTTAAGTAGAGGCTCACTAAAAAAGTTATTTGCAGAAATCCACTGTGGGGTTAGGGGACTATATGGGAATATTAAAGATAATTCTACTTCAATTTTAGATATCCAAGTCCTGTCTGTTTTAAATTAAGAGATGTGGGCAGTTATTCCAAGAATCTTGTAGGGTTCTCGGAATAGAAGGTTGCAGTTGCCCTCTCCAGACCGTTTTAGGCATGCTCTATATGGTTGAAGCCTGGATATCTGGCTGGCCAATTCATCCAGTGAATATCTTCATTTTCCTGGAATTCTTTGGCCAGATGAGCTCTGTGTCCTCACATTGTCATCCATTAAAATGAAATCAAGAGTCAACTGTTCCTCTTAAAAGGCAAGCATAGGGCTTCAAGATTTTATCCCTATATCTCACAGCATTTGCTGAGCCTCTTTCAAAGACATATAGGTGTGTGCTGCCATCCAACATGATGCCTGTCCAGATCATCAAGCCGCCTCAGTCATAATGGTTGATTTCTCGAACATTGGATGACAGATAGCGTGCCCATGATTCTCTCCATATGAAAGAACAGCAAGAATCACTAGTTAGGCTGAACCGGGACTCAACATTGAAGAGAACTGTTGCCCATCAATCAATGCTCGAATCTGTGCACCATTTTAAGCAGACCCTCCTATTCACAGAACTGAGCAAGAATCAATCAATGGGTCTTCTTGCAAGCAGCCCCCTGTCCAGACATGCTGTAGTCTTTTTGGAAAGAGTCACTCTTGACTGTTTCCAAGACAGCATGCAGCTCCCAAGAGTGGTGAGAAGCTGTAGCGTCCCTCACTATAATGAATAGGTGATCCTCTCTGGCAGTAGTGGCACTTGGATCACCTAGTCAAGGCTTTTTCTCGATGGTTCCAGTATCCTGAAACTGTTTCTGCAAGTTGAACGTAATGCTGAGCATTAAATTGAATATCCTATACATCTGGATACGAGACTGGCATGCTTCTATAATTCGCCAACTTATCCCATTATCTAAATGTCTGTTTTAATTTTAATTTGACCGTTTGCTGTGAAAAACCACTGAGAAATTTGGCAGGGTGTGGTAGTGAATGCAATATGGTTTTTGGCATGCACATTTATAAATCCCGTTTCTCAATGAGCTCCGCCCACCACATGTATGTGCTTACATATTTGCTGTACAAGATTTGCATCTTAGTTTCAAAGCAGTATTCTTACATTTTGTTCAATTCTTTTTATAAAATTCAACAAAATATGCAAATTTTCTTAATTTTGAAACTGTATATATTCATACAACATAGTGAAATTACACAGAGAAGGGGCATGTTAAGGCTAGTGTTCTTATATGAATAAAAAATTTGGAAAACTTATAATAGAATATGGAAAAAAATCACCCAGTTAGTTATAATTTATTTTGCGATACATAATTAATTTTAAAGGTATATAAGTTGCTTAATCTCTATTGTAATATCCAATACAAACAACACTGTTTTTGTAAAACTTATCTTTGAACATAGATATTTTCGACATAGATCGAGCCATTAAGTAATTCAATCAACTTCAAAAGTTTTATTTATTCATTTGTAGTTAAAAGGTAGTCCAATATAAATTAATATTTAGCTAATAATTTTTATTTCAATTCATTTGTTGTATATTGTCACGGAGTTCGAAAGAAGTACACAGTTCAATTAAACAAACAATTAGATTTATTCTAACGCTTGGAGCTCGATACAACACTGGACTGAGAACATGCCCAACTGGCGATGAACTCTGCTTTTATACACTTCGGAATATTCGAGAAATAACCAGTATGCACTCTAAAGAATGATCTGGATTCATCTAGAACCTAGAGAAACAATACATTAAAAACGGAAACAAAATTCCAGTCTTTGATAAATCTGCCGGGGCCGGGATTCGAACCCGAGACCTGAGGAAGTTCAGTCCAACGCTCTGCCAACTCGGCTATCGGGACTTGTAGCAAATTATGCGTGTGGCAATATAACAAATCAAGTTATTTGATATTTAATGTGCTATTCAGATTCATTCTAATATTTTATTCATATTAAAAACTTTGTTTTTCTAGGCTAGTATCTGATGAAAGTGGTTTTAAATTATTTCATACTTTGGAAAACAGTAAAACTTACAAAGAGCAAGAAGCTAATTATGTCGATATAGATTTTGATGTAGTTCCTGCTATCAATACTCTTTTCAAAAGTCATCCTAATTTTGTTAAGATCAAAGATCTCCCTCATGAAGATTCTGAAACTAAGGTGAATATAATGAGAATTCTCTTCTTTTTTTTTTACAAAAATATTGAGTTATATTGATTAAAATATTTCTTGTACTCTGCTTATATATATATATAAGTGAAAAGAATGCTGTTATGAGTTTAATTTGAAACAACTAGATTTTCCATTATTTTCTTAACAATGGTGAAATAAATGCTACAGTGGAAAATTTCAACTTTTTCCATTAAAACATCTTTTATTAGATCTATTATGGAATCTAAAATTTTATATTTTACCAAGGAAAGGATTTCAGTAGTGAGGAGAGCAAGGTAAGGTATAAATATGTCTATACAATGAAATTTATCATTTTTCAAAAAATTAAATAGTTTCTATGCCAGATGGCAGACTGCAACAATAAATGGTGCATTAAATTCCTATATATATATATATATATATATATATAAATATAAAAAGTTTGTGAGGATGTTTGGCCATCTTTCATGGAAAAACTGAATGGATTTTAATGAAACTTTACTGTAATATAGCTTATACATCAGAATAACACATAGGCTATAATTTATAAAGATATTGTGTGAAGTGTCCAAAATCTAACGATATTTGTCAAGTAAGTAAGATAAAATTCTGCCATGCACTGCAAAAAAGCCCACATCAGCATATATCTTTTGTTTGTGAAGAAACCTTTTTTTTGTTTTGGCTACGCAAGGCTCTCGCTTCTAATTAATTCCTGTGATCAGCATAATCCTTAATTTTTTTTATTTCAGAATAAAACTTAGTTTTGAAGGGAGAGGTTGTTATAAATCTCTCTTTATTTGAATGCATTTTTTAAAATTTTATTATGCACATTTGGTAGTAAGAAATTTATCTTTTTCAAAATAAATGCTTTTATCGCTTCTGGTACTTAAAGTAAATAAACTTTCTCTTTCACACTACATCATTTGGACAAATTTACAAAATTTGTTTGTGGTTAGTAGTTAATTATAATGCTATAATTTTAATTGAATAGGCCAGATATTGCATTTTTAAGTATAAAAATAATTATAACTACTGCACTGTATTTTTGCAGTGAGTGAATATTAACGTCGCACTATTCAGCTACGAGGGCTTTTGGAGACGTACCACGTAATTTTTAACAATGGTCAAGTGACGGAACGACACTTGAGCTGGTAACCCTTCTCCCTAACTACCACACCAACTTAGAAGGAATATTCTACCAATACTTAGCAGAAATATTTTTGAAATCCTCTCTTCCTAGATATATGGCAGCACGGTCTTTATGATGAGTATTTTAGCGGGGAAGGCGAATAGTTTTGTAGCAGATTGCGAAGATTATTATTTTTGTCCCGAAAAAATAGTTTGTCAAAATTTAAGTGTCTTATGCTTTTGTATGTTTATGAATACCTTAGAAAGTGATTTGACTATTTTAAGTCAGCAGTGTATATAATTAATTTTACAGTTGTATATCCTTAATTAATTAGCTCTAACGGATTAAATTTCCCAAAGTTGAGTATTTTGTTTATGTATATCCCTTAATTTTCATTGTAGTGATTAAAAAAAATATGAAAAAAACTGTAGTAAATCATAATGCAGTGGATAAAGTATTAACTGCATCGCTCCCCTACATGGCGCTTCTTACAAAGCTCAAGCTATGAAAGTAGCTAAACATTTGCCCACTTAAATCTATCGTTAACATTTCTCTGTTTTTCATTGAATCGCCATTATAATTTAAGAAACAGCATTGCTTGCAAATATTACAATTTTAACATAAAATAAATACAGCAGAAAGTAATATTAATGTATTACACTTTCAGATATAAATTATTTACATTATTTTAAGCTTTCATTACACAAAACTTTTAACAATGTGTTACTTTTTCTGAGCAGAGATCAGCTTTGGGAGGTATTTTCAATAATTGACCCTCAAGAGTGTTACGAGGAGTTACAAATAAAAAAAAACTTTTTTATCAGCTATTTGATCTACATACTTAAAATTTAACAAAGGTGGGTTTTTTTCCTTTTTTTGTTTAGCTGAGATGTGCAAAAAGTTTTTTTGTTTAATTTGCAATTCACGTAAAATTAACTGATTAAAAACTTCTTTATCCTTCAATCTGTGTTGTTTAATTTTTCAGTTCACCCATGCGAAGAACGGATATACCAGCTAGTATATATATATATATATATATATATATATATATATTACTGCTTGATGAGGAGTTTTTAATAGTTCTATTCAGCTTAACAGATATTCTTATACAGTAGAATCCCCAAAACTCAACAGTCCATATAATCAAGGTCGAAAAACCACCAAATTGTTGCTGCTGTCAGAATTAATGAAAAAATGCTGGAAATACAAATTTTATGCTAATTACTGTAAGACAGTAGAAATTGTTTGAACACATACAAAGAAACTTGTTGCACTTATAGTATTTAAATTACAACAAGACTTGTTAAAGATGCATGTGAATTCATTATATGATATATACTTCTATGGGCAATATTGTCAGGTGCAACAAAATAAAAAAATTTCCAGATTATGTATGCTGATCTAAACTTAAATTAGTAGATCATTGATTGTTTAGGAATTCTCTTATAGGGGATATATGCTGAAGCTATATTACACTTCAATGAAAATTTATATTTCATCTTATTTGCAGAAATATAGGGTGATTATTACTGTAATGGAAGCCAAGTAGCTGAGTGGTAATGTATCTTCCATGCCACAGATACGGGTTGAAACCCGCAAGGTTGTTTGAGCCTTTCATCCCTTCAGTGGCAGGAGTACAAAACTTGCTTTAAAACTAAACATTGGGGTTTTGCATCAGACTGACTACCTGACTGGAACATTTGTCCAAGCACCTCAGTGCCCAAGGTTTTGAAAACTGAAAAGGACACAGTAGGCTTTGGATGTTGGGCCACTGAGTTTAGTTTAGTTACTGTAATTCTTCATTTTTAAATAACAAAACAAATAATTACATTAAAAAGTTATTAGCAATTACTCTCTCTGCGTATCGTAGGAAGAAAATTCATATTAACCAATATATTCACACATGGGCTTTAAAAAAGTTAAGCTTGTGACTGCAAAATTAAAACAAAGGAATTAAAACTTTATCTAATACAAAGTTGCATGTGATGTTAACAAATGTGTGTATGCATTAAAGAAAATGATAAATGAAAATATTTGCATTGCATGGTGCTATCACTTTAGAATCACTAACAAAATTTTTAAAGCAAAGAACAAATTGTGGCTGCAGTAGTTGTCCAAGATCATATAGTCTTGAACGTGGCAAGCAATGTTTCTGTCAAGCCATGGGTTCAAATCCTGGTGTTACTAAAGACCCACAATTAATTTTTTGAGGTTCAAAGTCCTCTGATAAATGATTAGGACACCAGCTCAGGTTTTGTTCTCATCACTCGGCTGTGGTTCAAAATTACGGGGTCTATCACTGTGACTTTAATAATCAATCTATCAAATCACAGAACAAATTAAGCTTACATTAGTAGTGTAAATGAAATCTTCAAATTTTGTACAACCATCACAGATGCTTTAAAAAGTACAGTTTGCAACTGTTTGAGACTAAGGTGAAGGAGTTAAAAATAGTGCATTAACATCTTTATAGCTCAGCTTATCTTCTATCTTTAACTGAAGAAGTGAAAGATGCTGTCTCACCTCCCTGAGGATATTGAGACAATATGCTGAAGGCGATCTCTAAGGTTTTCTAAGGAATTGGTTGTTGCTTATGCCACCTAATCGACAGTAACATCAGGTCAAGGTCCATGAAATTCATTGCGAGTAAGGGCTAGATTTTTATGCCTGTTGTTAGCCTTAGCTTCGAGCACTATGCAAGTGACAGTATGATTTTGCTCAGTTCCACCCCAATTTTAAGGGAGAACACCCTGGAGGTGGTCAGAAGCCTCCTACCTTGCTTTCCCTTCTACCAAACTCAGGAGAGGACTTGCGGCTCGATGGCTATTTAGAGTAACCCCATGCCGCGAAGGCACTATACATTTACAAACATCTATGCCTTCTCCGGGATTCGAACCCATGCCCTACGGCACAGCAATCAGTGTCACTAACCACTATACCAGATGGGTGGCTTTTATGGAATTAAAATCAGGAGGAACGAATACACTGACCATTCTACGCAAGAAAATCATGAGGAACATTATCATCCATAAAAAAGGAATCAGATCCAACTACTGCAGTGTAGTTATAATAATGTGTCTGGGGGAATTTCATCTCAATATCCACATAGCTTTTACAGAACTATCTTTAAAGATGTTTCTCTTGGTGTGATATTCTTTTGAAATTGCAATCCATATCATGATGCTGCCACCTCTGTATATATGATGTTCTTAGTCAAATTATGTGTGTCTTGTTCATCCCAGATCTTTATATGATTATCACACACACATCTAATTCCATAACATATCTATAAACAAAACTTTGCACCATTAGTAAAACACAAACACACAGCACGTGAGTGTACAGTTCCTTCATGTGGTGGCTTTAACACACAATACTGGCAGATATTGTCTTGCATGGTAATTTTTGATTTAATAGAAGCAATATATATATATATATACTAGCTGGTATACCCGTTCTTCACGCGGGTGAACTTAAAAATTAACAATACAGATGGAAGGATAAATAAGTTTTTAATAAGCTAATTTTACGTGAATTGCAAATTAAACAAAAAAAAAGCTTTTGTACATCTCAGCTGAACAAAAAAAAAGAAAGGAAAAAAAAACACCTTTGTTAATTTTTAAGTCTTTAGATCTAATAGCTGATAAAAATGATTTTTTTTTTTTAAATTCATAACTCCCCGTAACTCTCTTGAGGGTCGATTTTCGAAAATAGTTTAGGATCACTACATTGAAAAATAAGAGATATACATAAACAAAATACTCAACTTTGGGAAATTTAAACCGTTAGAGCTAATAAATTAATTAAAGATATTCGACTGTAAAATTAATTAGATACACCGTTCACTGAAAATAATTAGTCAAATAGTTTTCTAATGTCTTCATTAACATACAAAAAACGTAAGACACTTAAATTTTGACATTAGCAATTTTTTCGGGACAAAAATGATAATCTTTGCAATCCGCTGAAAACGCAATTTCTGCTACAAAACTATTCGCCTTCACCGCTAAAATGCTCATCATAGAACCCATGCATCTTGGAAGAATGGATTTCAAAGAATATTCCTGCTAAGTTGGTGTGGTAGTTAGTTGAAGGTGGTACCATCTCTGGTATCGTCCACGTCACTTGACCATGATTCAAAGTTACGTGGTCCGTCGCGAAAAGCCATCGTGCAGCTGAACAGTGCGACGTTAATGTTCCTTAACTCCAAAAAATACAATACAGTAGTTATTATTATTTTTATGCTTAAAAAATGCAATATCTGCCTATTCAATTAAAAGTATAGCATTATAATTAACTACTAACCACAAACAAATTTGTCCAAATGATGTAGTGTGAAAGACAAATTTATTTACTTTAAGTACCAGAAGCGATAAAAGTATTTATTTTGATATAAGGATCAATTTCTTATGGTTCACATATGAAAAAAAAATGAATAGTAGCAAATAAAGAGGGATTTAAAACAACCTCTCCCTTCAAAACTTAGTTTTATTCTGAAATTAAAAATAGAGAATACACTGATCACTGGAACAAATTAGAAGCAATCGTCTTGCGTAGACAAAACAAAAAGTGTTTTTCAAATATACTGTCGCGGGCTTTTTGCAGCGCACGCCAGAATTGCTTGCAGATGGCAGAATTTTTTTTTCCTATTTACTTGACAAATATCGTTATGTTTTGGACACTTCACACAATATCTTTATAAATTATAGCCTATGTGTTATTCTGATGTATAAGCTATATTACTGTAAAGTTTCATTAAAATCCATTCAGTTGTTGTTCCGTGAGACACCCAAACATCCTCACAAACTTTCGCGTTTATAATATATATTAGGATATTTATGTGGGGGATAATTTTTTAAATTGTTAAATGCTGTAAAAGAACATAGTTTATATTACTATTTTTCAGTCTATTAATTTTAAATATCTATCAAAAGTATTTGGTTAATGCATATATGAAATGTCAGATTTTTCTTTACATGGGAACATTTGCCTCCCTGTTTTCATTATGTTTTTGGCTTAACTTCATTTAGAGTTGTATTGTCCATTGTCAGTCACATTTCAACAAAGATTTTCTCAAAAGTGCCATTTTATTAATAGATTTGAATTTCATAAGGATGTAAATTCAACCGATATTCATGTAATTTTTTTATGAGTATAAACTTGGTAATAATGCTGCACATAATAAAACCAGGCATTTGAGGAGAATAACTGTTAATGATTGAAAAGTACAGCGTTAGTTTGAAAAACTTAGGTCCGATTTTTCTGTACAAAATGAACTACATAGAAGATCCAAAATATCTGTGAAAAATGCTCTGAAAGCATTGGAGGAAATGAATCCAACTGTTTCTATTACACTACCATTACATTTATGAACTGCATGAGGAAAAGAGAAAATTATATGCCCATTTTTTATTAATCAGCATGGTCCAATACTTCTGTACAACAATGCTCAGCCACATGCATTGCACAAAACAATTGCAAAATTAAATGAATTAAAATATATTTTACAGCACCCAGCTTATTCACCAACCAATTGGTTTCCTTTTTTTTTATACAAACATTTAATACAGTTTTTATGGGCTAAACAATATGAAAATAAAGGCAATCCAAAAAATTTCATATCAGAGTTTATTGATTTTATAAATCATAATTTTTCTTTAAGACAGGCATTTTACATTAAAATCTTATTGGTAATTTTGCAAACCAACATTTTCTGACTTGAAGTCATTCTTTGTATCTGTGTATGTATCACTGTGAATATACACCACATAATTTTCTTTAAAAATGAGGTTTTGGCCAGTGGCATAACATAATATTAGCCCCCTCCCACAATGTATGTTATGATACTGGTTTTGGTTCATGTAGCATTTTATGAGAGTTAATACTTAATTCATACTTTTGGAAAAATTTTTAAAATGTTGATGTTTTTTTAATGATTTTACCATGTAAATTCAGAATTTTATTAGAAAGCTGCATAGCTTTATGCATCTTGAAACACAGAATAGCACCGTTTATCTTTTATACCGAATTTTTATAAAATAGCACAGCTTATCTAACATATTTATTACATTCCAAAATGACGTCACGATTACCAATAGAAAATTTTCTTAAAATCTCATTTGTCTATTGAATATTTGGGACAGGTTATTAAATAATTTAAAAATTGGTATTAAATAAATATATAATGGTTTTAATTGTTGGTTTTTCAATATAATAGGCATAATATAATTACATAATGCATCAGAATACATCATATATACAGCCAGTGCCGGTTTAAGCTCATTTCGGGCCCTGGGCGCAAAAAATCTACAGGCCTCCTTGGCACTGGTGGATTGAAATTTATTACCAGAAAACCTCGCACCCACAATGGATAAACCAGCACTGCATGCAGCAAAAAATGCTAGATACTATAAACTTTTGTGACAGAGTGTATTTATATAGTGATTCATAAACATTTCTTATTTGTAATTGGTTTAAAACTTTTCTGGACATTTTTAATTTTCATAGGTTAATTTTTATAAATCAATTCTGAAGATTTCAGAAAATAAGTTTTTTAAATATGTAGTGGTTGTATAATTATATTTTTCTTCCAATTTAGTTTCAGAATTTGAAGTCTTTGCACGTACAGTCTGATAAGATTTGTTGTAATGCAAAAATAGATAATTAATTTGTAAAACTGTTTATCTTTAGTGCAATTTTGAAGATCTTTTAGTTGGTTTTTTTACTTGCATGATGAATTAATTATATGAGTAACTTTGCTGTGAGATTTTTTTATCTTGAAACCTGATTACAGCCAGTCATTTAATTTATGAATCAGTAATCGATTATTTTACTTCTTAATTAATACACTAATGGCAATGCATGATTGCAGTGAATTTTTTCTTTTGGTCAGAGAAGTAAAATATTTCTTTTAATTATTTTAGATGTAAAATATCCTTTTCACTAATGTTCATTGCAATAAACTTGAGGAATAACAAAGAATACACAAAAATTTAGTAAAAGTAAAATTATGAAAAAGATGCTTTTGGAAATATTTTGTAATGAGTTGAGAAATTGCATTAAAAAGGGCATTTTACTATAATTAGAATTGTTAATAAACACGTTCTTCAAACTGGTTGTGATTAATTTGTTAACAAATTTAATTGATTTAACTTTTGTATAAATAATTTATCTGGAATACGATATTCAGGTATATCATTATGTATAATTTCATGGACTATATAAACTATGGAAGCCCAGTGCCTGAGCGGTAGTACATCGCGTTTCCACACGGCAGGTCCGAGGTTCAAATCCCGGGCTGGGCAAGGTCGACTTATCCCTTCAGTGCGTCGATAACTGAGTACTAAGCTCACTGGGGAACTTAGCACTGAGGTTTTCACGTCGGACTGATCACCTGACCGGAACATTTGCTCTTGCACCTCAGCGCCCAAGGTCATGTATGCACAGTAGGCTGTTGCACCACTGAGAAGTTATATAAACTATGTTTTGAAGAAGCAGAATGTTATATATTTATTCTTAATTATAAATTACCTAACATTTATTCTTATTTCCAGAAATTCTAACATTTCAACTAGTTAGAAATAGTAGTTAACCAAACAATGATATTTTTATTTTTCATCGGTTAGCAATTATAGGTTTCAAAATGCTAATTCTTTTTACCCCCTTCTCATTTTAGCTGCAGTTAGTACAAGACCTATATGACGATGGATTTCTGATGACTGAAGAACCTTTATCCTATGAAGAATAAAGGGTTTCTTGTAATGTTTTTTTTATCCACATTTGTGAATAAAAACTCCAGCTGTAATATCTTTAATCCTACCAAAAAAAATTGTTTCTTTATTTTTAATATTAATATATGGATTGAGAGGATTCTTGAATATGTGTGAAACTGCAGGAAAAGGGGGATGCTTGTTGCAAATATATAATTGCAAAGTTTTCACATCACACAATTGATAACAGTTACTAAAGGCTTAGAAATCTTGTTGAGCTTTTGAGATCAAGACATTGTTTTTTGTAATGTTTTCTCAGCTTGGGCTTATAACTTAATTATTTAAGATTACCACATTAAAAAAATACTTGCCTCTTGTTTATAAGTGGACAGTGTACTTACTAATTTACTAAATATTAACTAAGTACTTTAACTTTTAATGACTAAGTAAATTCTTTAAATGCAATTGATTTTAGCTAAAGTTCATAACTTTTGCTATTACGTAGGCTGTTCAATAAGTAATAAGACTAAATTTACTGTGTTACAAAACCACTTATCGGAATGTTAATTTCTGTGGCATAAGAAAAGTTTTTCTGTATTAACAAAAGCTACCAATAGATGGTGTGTACAGACTCGTATTCTTTAGTATCACGTGATTGAACTGAACCCTGTTTGTGGGCGCCTACGAGACGCTGCCAGTTGTCAAAATAGAAGCAAAAATCAGCATCGGAGACCTTTGATATGATACGATATGATTAAGAAGGCAACAATATCTTAAAACGCTTTATCAGAGCAAAGCTTGGTTGTATTACTATGATCCAATCATAAAACAACAAAGTAGTGAATGGAAACATCCATCTTCACCTACTCTCAAGAAAGCAAAAACTGTGAAATCGGCTGGTAAAGTTATGACCTTAATTTTTTATTTTATTATGAAGGAATTGTGTATCAACATGCTGTCAAACCCCGTACAACCGTAAACGACTCGTACTACATTAATGTCCTGCGAACAATGGTATAGCACAATAAAAGGAAACGTCAATGGCTTCCTATTGCACCATGACAATGCCCAACCAAATATTGCTTGTTGCATACTGGATGTTTTGCAGCAGAACAACGTAGAGATTTTACCACACCCTTCATACAGTCCTGATCTCACACCATGCGATTTCTGGCTGTTTCCTCAACTTAAGAAACCATTATCATGCAAACCTTTTTCAAGCACCAAAGCATGTGTAAAGGTTGCGGAGGCGGTTTTGAAACAGCCCTCACAATGCGGACTTTTACATGTTTTTAAGAAATGGACAGAACTTTCGGATAAATGCATTACATGCAACAGTAGTTATTTTGAAAAAAACATGTAAATGATGACGATTAAAGGTATTCTGTTTTTTTAAAAATAATTTTAGTCTTATTACTTATTGAACAGCCCTCGTATTAAACCAAACTTAACTGTACTTATTCACTGACTATTCAGATTTAGTAATAAAAGACATGTATAAGGTTTTCATATGTTTTATTAACCATCAATTGCAAATCTCAAGTGTTTCATATTATGTCAAACAAGAGTACATCACCCTGTTTTTTTTAAGAGCCACATCTCCTAGGGCAGTACAGATCCAAAATCATTTGAAATGCATTTGCCAATGTTGAGAATACATCAGAGTGGCTTCTCCTTGCTTCCTCTTGGTGCTGAGCAGTAAGAAAATTATGCTTTGTCATTCTACCATAGTCTTTTAAAGAAGAGACAAACATCTCAAATGAGTTTCACCACTCATTCAAACTCCCAGTCAAGCTTGTAGATAGTACGGTAGAAAGTGATGGGCCTTCAGTTAAAGAGATCAGTTACTTCACCCTATTTGGAATTAAGATGGTTAGAGAGAATTTCCAAGTGGCAAATGTTGAAGATCCTGGTATGGATAGCTAGTCAACTTCTCTTCAATGTCTACAAGAAATTGTTTGGTTCTGGAGGCGAGACAGGACCAGACAAATTTAGGCATAAAGGAGGGGCCATGTCATTAGTAGGAAAGGAATCCCAAATCATGAAATAGGGATTGTAAAAGGTGTCTCAATCAATGGGGTATCTTCTCTCTTACCTTTTCTTTTATAACTAGATGTACACATTTCTGGTTATCCATTTCCTTAACCTCCTGTGGGGTAGTTGTTTGACCTTTCCATTCACAGAGATCAGAGTAAACAAGGGATGTCAAGTGGAAACAGAGACATACTGCCTGAGCAATATCTCTAATAAATTTGTATGAATCGATTTTATCAAAAAACTTCTTTGCAAATTGAAACAAATTAAGTACAAAATTTAGCACAATAAGTAAAATTTAAATGTAATCACTAAAAAAAATTACCTTTTTCTTAGAATACACACAGCCTTCAAATAATATTGTGAATGACTTAGACAATATTTACTTAAAACATTATTCACAAACTTAACTTGAAACAACGACGGTTGTTAGTTGACCAAGCTAGCCAACAGTAACATGCTTCGAGCGAATGAATTTAAGTTCACTGGCATAGGGGTGCTAAGTGTAAAGTTCACCATCTTGCCAAGTTGCTGAAGCAGGCAAAAGTGGCATGTACTGCATCCTCACTGTTTCACTTAGCATATTTCTCTGGAAAATGCACAGTTCTTCCATACATTGTTTTGGTTTCCCTAATCACAGGAGTACAAGGCTTATCGCTATGAACAGTCCGTTATCACTGGAGGCTGCACCGACTCTTTTTCAAGGTCAATAGAAATTGTTTACTTTTGACCATTAATGTCGACATTAAACGTTTTATCTGTCTGGTGGAACACTTTGAAAGGTTCATTGTAAAGAGCTTGCAAGGGTTTCCTCACTGTATCATTTCCGATGAAAACGTGGCTATAATCTTTTAAGGCTGGATGGACAAACACTGACCTCTTGGAATGGCTTGAAGCTGGCGATGGTCTGATGGAGTCAAGTGGGCAAATCTGTTGTCTCAATATAATGGACAGTATTATGATATGCCTGTTTAATTATTGGAGTTGATTTAATTAAATCTGGGAATTTTGATAACAATCTGTGATAATGTGTATCACCTGAAGTTAACTTTACTGAAATAGTGTCAGATAGAGAAAGAGTAGTGACACTAGATTAATAACCAGAAGTCCAAAGTTTTCCAAAAAATCTGCTCCAGTTATTAGAATTGATACAGAGGCAATTAAAAATTTTTAGCTAAAGTTTCTTCGCGATCCTAAATTAATATTTAATTTAGATCCATATGTCATTTTTTGAATTACTAGTAGCAAATAATTAAGGTCCAGGACTTAACTTTTTAGTCATTTCCGGGACCAGCAAGCAGCTCACGTCCGAACCTGAATCTATTAGAAATTTTAAGCGTTTTTTTTTTTATCAAATACAAATAGGCGATTTGGGTGTATGGCGGTTGGTTTGTTTGCCCCTGAAACTGCGACATCCGATTTTAGTTTCCTGTTTATTTTTATATGAACATGTTGAACGACATTTCCTTGCATCTTTACTGAATCTCAAGAGATATAGCATAACTCGATAATCTTTCTCTTTCTAGGGATCTAAACGTGTTTCGCCGAAAATTGCTTTTTGTTCGCGTGAACAATTACGTGATCTCTCGAGGGAAAATCTTTGGAATTGTTGGCCAAGTGCAGCTACTTGTTGATGGAGTGCAACTACTTCCTAATATAATTGATTAGAAAAATCCTCTTTTGGATTTGTTGATAGTGCTAGGTTTGAACTCGTACACTTATCCATCACACAAACATTTAGGAAAGGGTCAGTTCTAACTTCGGCTATTTTGTCAGCTAACTTAGCTAGATTTTTATGTGTTTCTGAAGTAACTGAAAACATTGATTGCATTTCTGATAGTAATCGTTGCAGCCCAAAGTTTTTAAAAAATCGTCATTTAAGGATGTACCGGATGCCAATACAGTAATTTTTTTTAACAAGTGTGACGGCTTGTCGTCACCTAACTGGAGTTTAGACAGATACTTGCGAATTTATTTTCTAAGTCTGAGAATTCTGTGATAAGCTCTTTACTTTAAGTGCATTACATTTATTTGTTGCTGGAGGCTCAAACAAAATATCCAAAACAGAAGATAACGTTTCTTGATTGATAATATTATTATACTTTGTTTGATTGTTAGTAATTGTCGGTAAAGCAAATTTACTTTTCATCTGCACAAGCCACAGTTTGATAATGCTTATCCAAATTGGGCGTAGTTTAACGGCTATGTGTGCAATTTGCGAGTCTTTTCCGGCATGTTTCTTTTTATCACTGTCGTTCGCCATGTTCACTTTTAATGATCAAGTTTAATAAATTAAATTCATAAAAAATTATTACAAAAAACGACTACCTAAATTGCTGAAGTTAATGAATTGCATCTTTATATAAACCAAACAAATATCCATACTCTTACTTGAATCATAGCCATGTAGTAGGTAATCCAATTAAACCTTTATTAATTTATGGAAAATTTCACATACCGAATCTCCCGGTCACCATTGTAAATGACTGTTAAACAATATTTATTTAAAACATTATTAACAAATTAAACTTGAAACAATGACGGTTGAGTTTAACAAGCTTCAAGCGAATGAATTTTAGCTTACTGGCATAGGGTTACCAAGCGTAAGGTTCACAATCTCGCCTTGTAGCTGAAGCAGGCGAAAGTGGCATGCACTGTAATATAAATTTGATGTTAATTGACTTAGAGAGTATGGTATCTTAAAAAAATATAATTAAGCATTATATCTATAGAATTAGAGTAATAAATAAATTGAATCAACTCATTTAATTACATTACATGATTTACTGTAGCATGTGCAGAAAAATAGTTGCTCATCTCACATCAACAGGATGACACTGAAAATGTATTGATTATTAATTAAATGCAATAGAAAAAGTAAAAATCAATTTATTATTTTCAAAGCATGATAAATGCATTCTCCATAAGTTTCTACTTTTCTAAACTTGTAAATTTCATTTGAGGAAGACTTCAGTATGATTTCTGTCTAATATACTCCATTATGCAGATTTCTTCATTTTTTAAAAATCTTTTGAATTAGACATATTATTGGTTTCTCTTTTCACCAATTCTTTGATTTCAGTTGCCTTCACATGGTGCCCCCTGTTTAAATGAAAGGACTGATATTTTATCACCTTAAAGTAGCTCTTTTATAAAAGTTGATAAGCTGTTTGGAGGAATTTTAAAGAAATACCCAGTTTCTTGACGTCATTATCCGCTTCCAAAAGAATAAAAAAATTTCTTTGATGCTCAAGCACATTCTGACATTTTTGAGCTACAAGAAACAAAGTTACCATTAAGATTGATCAACACTACAAATGAACCGGAGACTAGTTCAAGGACACGAAACATCCATTGAGGGTGTAAAGGGATATAGAGGATGTTTCTGTGAACTGGACAATGGGGGTTAAAGGTTGCAGTTCTTGGATGTGAAACACCCAGAATTCTATTTCTCTCCACAAGTTAGGCACCTAATAAAACCAGTTCAAGGTGTATCATTACCATAAAATGTGTTAAAAGAGAGAGTAACTTGAAATGTGCAGAAATACGGAGAAAAAAAATTGAACCAAAAGATAAAAAGTTCAATATATAAAAAATGGACTTCGTTATATGGGGGGCGCGAGCGACTGTACTAACTTTAATTGGAAAATTTCATTTTTGCACTCTATCCATAAAATTCACAATTCCTTGATACTTCCTTTAAAAAATTGTTGCATTTATGCTAAATTTAAATCCTGAAATTAACCAAATGCAATTATTCATGTTTTCCTTGTCTGTGATTCACATATACACAAAAACATTTAATTCTACTGCAATTCATTTTTTGTAAAAAAAATTGGTTATGATCTATGAACAAATCTAATATTTTTACATTTTAAAACTTCGCTCTTGGTACAACATTTATTTTTTAACTCTCTGTAACAAAATCTTTTTAAAAATTATATTTCAAATCTTTGACATTTTTATATTATTTTTCAAAAATATCTCTTAATTTTTCTTTAGAAAACTATGGTTTATGAAACACACATAAATTTTGATATTTGTTCATTTTATGTTTTTGCAAACCTTTTTTAAAAAATTTATACATAAATATTCAAAATATGTAAATTTGTGATTTTTGCTTCATTTTAGTTGAGTTTGCTTAGTCAGCAAAATAGAAATTCATTAATTTCGCCAAGTAATATATATATAAACTAAATTTTTTTTACATCTTGTAACTTTACATTATATGGGTATATGCAGAGCATTTCGCAGATTTTATGGAGGGAGAAGAGAATTCAATTTTTTCTCTTTTACTCATCAAATTTCCATAAAAGCGAAATTTTGTTGATGGTTTAAAATAGCGGTTCCCAAACTTTTTTTTTTTTGTCTCATAGACCCCTTAGTCTGCTTTTTGGTAGACCTCTATTTACCTAATATTGAATTTTTGCAAATTTATTAATTTAAATGTCTTTTTGACAGCTGGTATAGCGCTACTTTATAAGTTTTATGTTTCTAATTGTAGTAAAATATAGTGTTTAAAACTTAAAAAATGCTTGTCAATTAATTAAATTAATACATAAAATAACTGAGCACCAAACAAATGCTTTTAAAGAGTGGGATGAATCTGTTGCTTCAATAACAAATGTTTAACATTTGGCATCAATCTTGTCAGGCTAAACCCTAAATCTCCTCGATTAGTAGTGTCCAATCTTTTTTTTTTTTTTTTTTTTTTTTTTTGTAAATCTAACAGTGCTGAACTTCTCTCTAGAAAAAGCAATTAAAAACTTTCTCAAGATATACCATTATTTGGGATAAATGACAAGTATATCTTTTTGAAGCCAAAATTGTTAGCACGGCATTGTGAGAAGAGACATTCCCCAATAGAATCAAGTTTAAGATCTTAATTAGTGGCTGTTACGACCCGCATGTGCAGAGGGCGCTAGTAGTCCTCTTTGTTTACATTTCGTCGGTATGCTTGTAATACATCCACGGAGCGGACGTACCTACCGTCCTCAATAAACAAACATTTTTAAAGTATACAGTCCACGCCTTTTGCTTGAGCAGTCAAGTTATACATAACTCAAAGTCTGCTCATAATCCGTTATAGACATTTCTAGAATAACCACACCATTTGTGGTTAAAATCAGAGCTATCGACCTCACCCAGTTTTGTGGTCGGTGTCGAGCCCGAGCCAAAAATCAAAATGGCTCCAAAAGAACTATCAGAACTCACCGTGTTTAACAGAAGGAAAGCACATCTGCTCGGTCAGATCACACGCATTAGAAACTCCTTGGAAAATGTGGATTCACCATTTAATCAAGTTGAAATAAGAACTAAACTCGCATCGCTTTCTGAAGTGAAAGCAAAAATAGACAAACTTCGGACCGAAAGCTACAGGGTTCTTTAGGATGAAGAGCTCATGGATTTCGAGGCCAGTTTGTACACGATGGAAGTGGACGCAGATAATTTAGAGGTGAGTCTCAATACCTTACTTGAATCTTCTAATGTGAATACCTCTGAATTATCTGTGAAAAATGATTTTGCTAATAAAATGTGAAACTGCCATTCATTAATTTACCGGAATTTTCGGGACAATATATTGATTGGTTGCAATTTAAATCCCAATTTGTATAATTAATTCATGATAACACTTGTTTATCAGACTCGCAAAAACTATATTATTTGCAATCTGCCCTGAAAGGCCATGCAAAACAATTGCAAACAGTAAACGATTCTTACTCATCTTTATTTGAAGCTTTAGAAGGTAGATACGAAAATAAAAGATTAATTGTAAATAGTCATATTGCTGAACTTTTAAATCCTAACAAAACAAAATTTGAATCTGCTTTTCATCTCAGAAGTTTAATAGATTCAATTCAGAGTCATCTTAGAGCCTTAAAACAACTAGAATTAGAACCTAACGCTTTGTGTGAATCAATGTTAATTTTTGTTATAACTCAACGTCTAGATGATGAATCGCGTAAACAATATGAAATGGAATTACATTCTAATGATTTGCCTAAGTGGGATAATTTTTTTTTAGACTTTTTAAAAAAGAGCCAAGCCTTAGAAAACGTACAAAGAAATTCTTCGTTGAAAAACAAGAACGAATATTCTCCAAAATTCAGATCATTGGTCGTGAAAAGCAATGAAAAAACCTGTACGTTATGTCCTTTAGAGACACACCCAATTTTTAAGTGTAAAATGTTTCACGAGATGTCTGTTCAAGAAAGAAGCAACAAAGTGAGATCCTTAAACCTATGCTTTAATTGTCTAGGCCATCACCTTATTAAGAACTGTTTAAAACTGAACAGGAAATGTAGGGTTTGTAATGTGAACCACAATTCTCTTCTTTGCAAAACAAGTGTGCCCCGACCGATATCAGAACCACACCAAAACAGAAACCTCCCCTCTCCACAGAGTTCATCAGGGGTCATTTATGACCCGAGTCCAGCCACTGTAATAAACCCTCAAACCGCGACGTGTCTTTACAATGAGGTTGGGGAGAAATCCATTTTGCTTTCGACCGCCAAAGTCAAAGTTCAGAGTGCGACAGGGGGTTGGCTTGTAATGAACGCGATCCTCGATTCAGGGAGCCAAAAATGCCTTTGTAGCTTGGAAGCGTCAAATTTCCTCGGGTTGGAAAAATACTCTATGAATTCAACTATTGTAGGCTTGAATGGAGCTTGCATTTCAGTGAGGAAAAGAATTTCCGCTGAAATTTCGAACGGAAGTTCATTTAAAAGAAAACTTAACTTTCTCATAGTCCCTAAAATTACTGGATGCGTTCCTACACAGCCATTGGATTTAACAAAAATAAAATTGCCTCAAAATATAATATATGCAGATGCGGAATTTAATATTCCCAAACCAATTGATATTCTCCTGGGAGGTGAAATATTTTATGAATTATTAAAAAGTAAACAAATAAAATTACATGACAATTCAATAATATTGCAGGACTCCGTATTTGGTTACATTGTAACAGGTTCCATTCAAAACGAACCATCGAACTATATATATATATATATATATATATATATTATTTTTGCAATTTCATCCAAGATCAGGTTGATAGAAATTTAACAAAATTTTGGGATTTAGAAGCAATAGGAATTAAAGCAGAGTCTAGTTGTGACCCAGACGACCAAGCCATGCAACATTTTAAATCTTCAGTACGTTTCAATAGTGGTCGTTATGAAGTTTGGTTTCCTTGGAAGGGCCATACACAAGAGTTAAATGACAATTTTTCCGTAGCAGAAAAACGTGTAAAATCCTTAACAAGAAGATTCATTCGTGATCCAACTCTGTACATACAATATTCCGAAATTTTGAAAGAATATGAATCTCAAGGAATAATTGAAAGGGTTCTAGAAACTGAAAAACCAACTGATAGAGCAGTATTCTATTTACCGCACCAAGCGGTCTTTCGCCAAGAAAGCCTAACTACAAAAATGCGCATTGTTTTCGATGCAAGTTCCCATGAAGATGGAAACCATCTCTTAATGACTGTATATGGTCAGGTGGGAATTTAAACCCAAACATATTCCACCTGATAATTTCTTTTCGCTTGAACACGATTGCTATCACCGCAGATATAGAACGTGCATTCTTGCAAATCTCATTACGTGACGAGGACAGAGATGCAGTTAGATTTTTGTTTCCAGACATTAGATCAAATCAAACAGATCCCTACAAGTTTCAAGTGTATAGATTTCAGCGTGTGATGTTTGGAGTCAACGTAAGCTCCTTCTTGCTCTCCGCAACAATTAAGCATCACATCGAGAATTACCGTGAGCAATATCCAGCAGCAACTGAAATGCTTGACACTTGCCTCTATGTTGATGACGTAATCAGTGGTGCTGATGACATCTCCCAAGCCTTAAAAGTATCAAAGGATGCTGAAACAATCATGAAGAATGCCAGCATGAAATTACGCAAATGGAATTCAAATGATCAAACATTGATGAGAACTTGGGAAAGGGAAGGCCTTGAGACACATCCTCGTCACCCGGACGACAGTTCTAAAATCCCTTCGTCAAAGGTTTTAGGGATACCATGGGATGTTGTCCACGACTATTTTACAATTGATGTTAAAGGACTTCTGCAATTGGACACGTCAAAACCCATCACAAAAAGAATTGTGCTTCAATCAGCTGGGAAAATATACGATCCAGTTGGGTTCTTGTCACCCTACACAATTAGGCTCAAATGCCTATTACAAGAACTTTGGCTACGGAAGTTATCCTGGGATGACGAGCTACCGCCAGATATTCATGCAGTATGGTCACAATGGTGGTTAGAACTTCCATTTTTATCAGAGTTGAAGATTCCGCGAAAGATCCTCGATTCCAGTGGAGATTCAAGTGAAGTCCAAATCCATACCTTTTCCGATGCCAGTCAAAAGGCATATGGAGCAGCCGCCTTCTTGAGAGTCAAGCACAAGGACAGAGTCAGCGTTGATCTTGTAACATCCAAGAGCCGTGTTGCACCTCTGAAAAGATTATCCCTGCGTAGATTGGAACTGATGGGCGCTCTGCTTGCTGCACGCTTAGCGAAGGAAGTCAAGAAAATCCTAGATCAGAAGTGTTCAACCAGAGCCCTTTTCTGGACGGACTCTCAGGTCACCTTACATTGGATCAAAGGTCCAAACCATAGATGGAAACCCTATGTTGCGAACAGGGTTCGCGAAATCCAATCCCTCACCGATCCTAACTCGTGGTTCCACTGTTCCGGCAAGGACAACCCAGCAGATCTACTTAATAGAGGAATCAGCGTAGACGCTCTTACAACCAACTCCAAGTGGTGGAATGGATCCTCGTTTCTACGTCAAATTGACTTCCAGACCAAAGGACTAGACGAAGCGATCCCAGAAAGGGTGTATTTAACGGAAATGAGAAAGAACTCAAATCCAAAAGAGGACATTTCCTTGACATTGACAGTGACTAAAAACAATTTCCTTGACAACATTATTGATATTTCAAACAACTATGTAAAATTAATTCGTGTTGTAAGTTTTCTTTACAGATTCATACACAACTGCAGAACCAGAATTACAAATATAAAGGGATCCCTTACTTCACAGGAGGTAAGTCATGCTGAGAACTGGCTGATCCACTCATTGCATGAAAGGGAGTTCTATGAAGAAATGCGCAAATTGTTGGCAGGTGAGCCTATTCCTATGAAAAGCAAATTAACTCCACTTAATGTTTTTCTTGATGAGAGCAACATCATTAGAGTAGGAGGCAGACTTGCCAATTCAAATTTAAATGAGAAGGCTAAATTTCCCATGATTTTACCTAGTAGAAACGTTTTAACTGATATTATATTGAGCCATTATCATAAAAAATATTTGCATGCAGGACCCCACTCACTTTTATATCTTGTTCGTCAAAAATTCTGGCCACTCAATGGCAGAAATAACTGTCGTAGAATTATTCATGAATGTGTGAATTGCTTTAAGAACAAGCCCATCACTATGAATCAAATTATGGCTAACCTACCGAGAGATCGTATAACACCGAATTATCCCTTTAATGTCACGGGTGTTGATTTTGCAGGCCCATTCTTCATTAAGTTTAAAAATCAAAGAAAAGGGGCATTAAATAAAATTTATGTAGTAGTCTATGTATGTTTATGTACAAAAGCAATTCATTTAGATTTTGTGACAGATCTCACATCCCAAGCATTCATTGCAAGTTTAAAACGTTTTTTTGGTAGGAGGAAAGTGTGCAAAAATCACCACCGACAACGCTAAAACATTTGTTGGCGCAAATGCCGAAATTAAAAAATTGTTCAGAATTATTAAATTACCTGATCACACATTAGCAGAATTTTTGACAAATGAATCGATAGAGTGGAACTTTATCCCACCCAGGTCCCCAAACCATGGAGGGCTATGGGAAGCAGGAGTAAAGGCATTTAAATTCCACTTAAAAAGAGTCGTGGGGAACGCACATTTAACTCTCGAAGAGTTCATCACAATACTTTGTGAAATTGAGGCTGTGCTAAATTCCCGACCACTCACTCCCTTGACGTCAAATTTCGAAACACTGACCCCTGAACACTTCTAAGTAGGTAGACCCCTAACATCCATAGTTGAAACGCAAATAACTAATATAAACGAGAATCAGTTGTCGAGATGGGAAAAAGTAAAAAAAATTACCCAACATATATATAAGCTTTGGAAACGCGATTATTTGAATAATTTACAAGAACGTCACAAGTGGAAATTTAACAAAAATAATGTTTCTGTAGGAACCTTAGTTTTAATCAAAGATGAAAATCTTCCTAGTACGAAATGGAGTACCGGAAGAATAACTGAAATTTTTCCTGGCACCGATGGTAAGGTCCGAGTTGTGAACCTGCGTATGCCAAATGGAAATATATTAAAAAGGACAATCAGAAATCTTTGTATATTACCTGTATGAATTTTGTTATTAGTAATTATTGTATGTGTATAAATTTACTTCAATCGTATTTAAGTATCATAAAATGTATTGTGTATTTTTCATTTAAGTACTGTAAATATTGTGTATTTGCATTTAATATTATGCATGCTTTTTTGCTTTGTAAATATTGTGTATTTTGTATGTAAGTATCGTGAATTGCATTATGTATTTGTATTGAAATTTCATTTCAATGGCGGGGACTCTGTTACGACCCGCATGTGCAGAGGGCGCTAGTAGTCCTCTTTGTTTACATTTCATCGGTATGCTTGTAATACATCCACGGAGCGGACGTACCTACCGTCCTCAATAAACAAACATTTTTAAAGTATACAGTCCACGCCTTTTGCTTGAGCAGTCAAGTTATACATAACTCAAAGTCTGCTCATATATAATCTCTCTCCGTTATAGACATTTCTAGAGTAACCACACCATTTGTGGTTAAAATCAAAGCTATCGACCTCACCCAGTGGCTATTTCGATCAATTCCTCTTGTAGCCAGGCATTTTTTTTTCTGTGATCACATAAATTCATTTCTTACTGTGGTATTACAATATCAAAGCATTCTCAAAACTGGTTTCAATATCTGAATAAAGGGCATTTAAAAGTTGACCGTAGGTTAAAATGTCATTTTCCTTGCAGATTGTCTGCGACAAATTGAGAAATTTGCAGCATCCAATATTACACTCCTTTAGCTTAACTCTGGCAATAAACACTAAAATGATGATCCTTTTTCAATGAAATGTGTGCTGTTGCTTTGTAAATGCAAATGAACTTTATTAAGGTGACTGCCTACCTTTGGACACATTTTTTTATAAAAACAAATTGAGTGCTTTTAGGAAGAAAAAAAAATATGTAAATACATAAAAAAAATTTTAAATAAATATTGTACTTTTAGAAAAATTGGTTGTTTTTAAGGAAATTTTACCAAATTTTTACTAAAACGCGCAACACTATAAAAATTTCTAATACAATTATCATAATTTTCTTTATACACAACATACATATTACGGTGCTCTTCAAAATGAACCAAAATCTAAGAGAAATATTAAAATACAAAAAAATTACAGACAATTATATATAATAGTATGAAAATTTTGATATTTTTAAAGTTTTTTCTTTATAAAAACTACCCTAAATGAAAAAATATTGAATCTACATCAAAACTTATTGTTCACTGTATGAAAAATCGTATAATAAACATTCCCCCAAAATTTCAAAACATTATCTGGTTTGGTATTTAAGATATCATGTATCTGGTAAAAAGTTTCTTTCAAAAACATAATTTTGAGAAAAACGCGTTTAAAATTTTATCTTACCGCCCTTTTGATTAGAGTGATGTTTTTTAAAATCACTATAACTTTATTTTTATTTCCTGTAAAAGAAAAAGAAAAACTGTTTTGGAAAGAAATGTTCAAATTATAAGATTTTGAAATAAAAACAATGCCTTATGTAGACGAAAAACGACATTTTCAAAATAGGCAGTCACCTTAAATTTAGTAAATAAATCTGTGGTTTCCACTTGATTAAGTTTTCTTTTAAAATTAAAGTCACAATCTGGTTTAGTTTATCCAAGACCTCCATTTATACCTCATGGACCCCCTGGCAGTTGATATAGAGGAATCACTGCTTTGGAACAGTGATTCTCAACCCTTTTTTTGTTGCGGTACACTTTCAACAATATCCTAAATTTAGTGGCACACCAACAATAAAATAAGTTTAATTATCTGTAATACACTTCCATCTATCCATGAAGGAATAAGTTAAATATACTACAAGTACCCAAAGTTTCGTTCTGTAAAGCGGCTGGAAATGATTCGGTTACAGATTATATATATATATTTCATAGTATAATTAATAATTTTAAAAAAAACTTGGCAGCATAGTGGTTGAGAATCACTGCTTTAGAAGGATGAACATTTTGCAGCAACATAAGTATCTCTTTATTTTACTAGCAAAGGTTGAATGATGGAGTAGGAAATATGTTGAAGAGATTTTTTGATGTGACTTGTATGAAATTTCTATAAAATTAATTTTTAAATCAGAGTGGTTAACATTATTTTCTAATGAACCAAAGGTAATATGACCATGTGTAACATTATTAATAGGAGGATCCTATTTTTTTTGGTAATCCGTCATGTGTCCCTATACAAAGTCAAAAAGATCCATTTTAAGAAGAGATATATCCACTGCAACAATTTTAAAAAGATCCAACATGGTTAAAAAATTGGATATAAGTGTCTAGTAGCATGGCTATGATGTCCTGTGTATACATACAATATGTCCCTTATCTATGCAAGTTGGTAAGAAGCTTGCGCCAATTAATTTAATAATGGAGATAAGTAAATTTTAAAGTATAGGTTCTATATTATTTAAATTCAACGCTGAATATACATAAACGCAAACTTATTCTTTAAAAAATGTGACTAAATGAAATATTCAGTTTTCTTCTTTCATTAATAAATAAAAACTAAAAAGAAATTTATTATTTTTTTTACAGACTTTTAATTTATTAAGAGTTTTACTTGCTTAACTGAAAAAAAAAAAAAACAACAAAAAACGAGATGTAATTTATACATATACTTGAAGCATTTTTTTAAATTTTACTATTAGAAAAATAACTATATTTTATCATATTTGTAATATATAACATTTTATGAAATAATAAATAAATTTGAACTGCATTACAGAAATAAATATTAAATCATAAATCATGAAATTTAAAATATTTTCCAATTAAACATTTAAAATTTCTTAAATTACGCTATTTTTATTCTTTTATGGTATATACATTTTTTTCTCTGTCAAGTACATTCTAGGTTTAAAATTTAATATTTCTGGAAGTTAGATTTATTCAAAAACATTAAAAATTATTAAAAATTTATTTTTATTCTTTTTTTATGACTTTAAATTGCCCTAATACCCTCACAAATTTAAGAACAAAATTGCATTAAAAGATGATAAAAGTATTGAAAATTATTATGAAAAAAAAAAAAAGAAGCTTCTGCAGAGAACAATGAAATGTATCGACTTTCTTAAAATTCAAAGGAGAATTTGGAAGATAAGATGATCTTGATGCAATTTTTTAGTATCTGCAATAGGCAAGATCGTATGTTCATTTAAACTCTTATCTCGATTCTTCAAAAGATCCAACATGTAGCAGATTAGATCTATTGTAAATCAAAGTTTTCATGATAGTGTTCTATGAAAGTTTAAAAGTGGTGTACTCCGATATCAAATTAGCACCAAAAATTATCCTTTACTTGTGTTTTAATCCAAACACGATTCTTCAGTAGGAATTTTATTTCCTTAAGTTTTTTAAAACACCCGTTATTTATACCAAAACTCCATTAAACTATCATACAGTAGGAGCTTTAAGCATTTTCGTTTTAATACTGAAATTTCAAAAATGATATTTTTGCAGAAAGGACACAACTCACTTCCATCCAATGCAAATCGTGAATCATATTATTTAGTTTTCAGAGCAGTATTTTCTGAATCATAAACATAGTAGGCAGAAAGGAATATTTAAAATACGATTCTCAAATCAAAAACAATTCACATGTAAAACACGTTGAGGAAGTCGTTTAGCTGGGGTATGTTACTAGAGCACTTAGCCCTTCTGGGGCTTTGATCTCTTGTCTGGTGAAAATATTTTTGATTTGATACTTTGATTACATTGCCCTTTTTATTTTAGAGATTTAAAAAAAATTTTAAAGATATGATAAGAAAGAGTTTTAAAAATTTAAAGTTAAGACTTGAAAACAGGAAAAATTTAATTTTAAGAATCTGGATAAATATAGTTAAAAAGAGCACTTTTTTAGAAGAGGAGAGGGGAAGGAAACAGGGGGATGACAGTCTGCAGGGTTACAGAGCTTAGCAAATTTCTCGCCAATATCGGCGCTTGCTTTGAATACGATGCCAATCATTCATTTTCGCATTAGACGTGGACCTGTTCACACGGTGAAAGCAGTATTCTTATATCGAAAGCATAAAAAAAATATCTAACCATCTTACGAAATAGCAAGTTTAAATACATGGAACAAATTTATTTTAAATGAAATTAAATAATTTGTTCATTATTTTTTTGAATAAAAAGTTTAATTATGTAATTGCAGTGGTAAGTAATACACAAGTGCGAGCAGAAAGCGCTTACATTATTGTTTGATTGTTTTTTGAAGCTCCGCGTTTTTAACGAAACGATACTGGATTAATTTAGATAATACGATTACTCATGGCACGGAAATTCAAAAAAGAAGCAGTTCCTCTGTTGTACATTTTGTAGATGTTACGAATAAGTATTTTAAATATAACCAAAATGATTTTATCGGATCTTTTACAAATATTATTACTATAAATCGAAAGGGTAAGTTTTTTGATACAGAATAAAAAGCGTTTACTAAAGTGATTTGAAAAGCTTATTTTCGTATTTAATTCTCTATTCTACAAAATATAATGTTTATTTATAATTTTAGATAACTTGTGCACTGAATATTCATTGATAGATTTTTATTAAATCGGTTACTTGTTTCGCTCATTCTGTGGGTCATCAAATTACATTTTGATCGCTACGTAATCGTAAATACTTGTTTTATTAATAACAATTCAATATGTATATATATTCATAATGATACAAGTCGAATGACGGATTGACCGAAAGCTATGGTTTTCACTCTGACAATGAATCGAGGTTCTCTAATATTTTTGTTTAATATAAACGGAAAATTTTTAAAAGCTTAATATTTTATCACTTTATATCAACTCTCTCTCTCTCTCTCTCTCTGTAAAAATAAAAAAGCAGACTTCCAAAATTAACTAGAAACAATTTTTTTCTCATACTTTCAAGCTAGATCAGATTTTAAATTAAACTCATTTTCAAACGGAAATTAGTATATATCCTTCCATAGTGTGTATAATCATATATCTACACACATAATGCATAAACTCAACTCAGTTTGTTACTAAATTTATGCCAAATAGAATAATGAAAAAGTGGATTTCAATTATATGTTACCGCTAAAGTAATTATTCATATATAAATACATATTTGTGAAAGCAATTCTTTTTTTGTACCTAATGAAATTCGAGTTCGAACAAGACAAAAATTGAATTACATACTGCCTGTGTTATAGTTTTTAATTAAATGGTATGAAAAGCCTAAATTCTCTCTACACGCTATGCTTAATGTACACGCAATAAGTTTTCTTATAAAGAGAAAGTTAAAAATTCACAAATTTAAAATGCAAGAATTCTTGTTCCGTAAGAAACCATAGGATACTCTCTTATGGTTTCCTCTTCTAAAGTAACTATACTAAACGCCGAATTAAAAATAAATTCCCTTATTTAAATGCCTACAAAATGAACGAAAAGGTTTATTGAAATATTTTTTACCTTAGCAATAATAGAAACCACAATTTTACACAATTGTTTCTTTACAGTAAATTATTTTAAATACAAGGGATGCATTTTCTACTATGTTAAAAATCATACGGCCAATTATTGACAAATTACTAAAAAAGAGCACTTCTAAATTTATTAATTTAAGTATACAAAGCATGTTTTAATTTTTTTTTTTTTTTTATGAAAAAGTGATTAGAATTTTTTACGAGATTTTCCGGCCGTAATTTTATACCCTTGCTAATTTTAAATAATTTAAATAGAGTTTTTCCATAGAAATGTATCTAATTATAAAAATAAAATTTTATTTCTAAGAATGTCCCTAAAATTTTAAGACACGTTTACCTATATAATGGACATCATACTTAAATTCCTGTTTAATTTAATTATTGAGTTCCAACCCTCCTCCCAAACTTTTTAGACAGTCATAAAAACGTGATTCTTGCTGATTAGTGTCTGGGGGGGTAAGGATGATAATCTTATTTTTTCTGCTTTTTAACTCTTCAAAACATGCATATACTCTGAAAATAGTTTATTTATTCAACCATATAATAGTATTACTTCTATTTGTTATTCTTCCGTGCTCTTTTTGATAAATACTGAAGTGGGAAAAAATTACTTTTGAGTCAAAGATAATATTCACAATCCTCTAGTGTAAATCAATTGCTTTTCATGTAATGTTAAATACAGTAAATTATGCCAATCCTAGATAATAATGACGTATAAAAATTTAATCACGCAAAGTGATAAAGAATATGGTGAAGCATTGAATATCGCAAAATGGGTGATGACACAGATAATTTTTATCAAATTGCAACTGTAGCATTTTTTCTGAAATAAAAGGCCATTTAATTTCATAAATAATTGCATTATATATATATATATATATACAGTGGAGCACACAGGGGGGGTCCGCCCCTAAAGCCCTTTTTTTTTTCGGATTGATTATAATTCTAAGTATATAGTACGTAAAATTTAATTATTTGTTATTAATGATTAATTTTATTAATTAATGCTAATTATTTATTCAATAATTAGTTTTTACTGTGTTTTGCTCGCGAAAATCGACAAAATCAAAATGAGCCTGATACAAGAATGGTGAACTTTCGACCCCGGACCCCCCCCTTGAAAAATTCCTGTGTGCGCTACTGTATATATATATATATATATATATATATATATATATACATATATAAATATAACTTTTAAAGAAGCGTGCAAATAACCAAATATCATACAAAAAGAGGATAAGCTACATGAAATTGGGACTTGTAAGACACCACATGACTTTTAACAAATTTGATAAATTCAATGCAAAAACTACATTATTTTTAAAACACATTTAATACAACTGATCACATACGCGAGTACATTTGTTATTTTGATAAATAGTTTTGGAATATATATATATGATACAATCTAAAACATAGTTTAAAATTAGAATATAATACATTGTTGAATAATTGTGATATTGGTTGCTAAATAACACGGAAACATTAGATTTGTGGTGCCTCAATTTCAATAGTATGCGACTGCATTAAATTTGGTAAAACACCATTTTCAATAATTTTATCGAAAATGCCGAAGTTTACTTTGCTTTTATTTCAACTTTTGCATAGTATTCTGTTCTCTGTATTTTAATGTTGGATGATATCTGCAAGCCACTGTATTATTGGCTGAGATTTATTTTTGTGATAATTTAGTTAAGAAAGAAAAATACAGCATTATGTAACAAAATTTGTTTCAAACGTATAGAGAATGTATTTGATATAGCATGACTACGATAAACCTGGGTCCCGATTTAATTAGTTATAATTGTAAGGGGTATATCACAGTGTAAGAAAAAAAAGTAAAAACAAATATTTCTTTATAGCCTGTGTGACGTATATTCAATGACACTACGAATAACCAAAGACCTCCCTCACTCTGATCTTTGGCAGAAATTTAGGGGCCATAAAAGAGATAGGCATCTGCTTCGCTTTGCTTCTAGGGGAAGGGACAAGAGACGACCAACGCATTCTTGAGGAAGTTCCGACTCCACCCATTTCCTTTATAGACCGGATATGCCAAAATTTTTATTTCCTAAGATCCGAAAAATAACTATAATGCTAATCAACCTTAAAGGCAATTTAGTTTATCTTTATTTTCTTACGAATTGGTTAAGAAAAATTTACATTTCCTTTTTAAACTTCATTGATATCAATCCTAATTAGTGATATTCTAAAGTAACATTGTTTTTAATTTTTCATGTCTGTAATACTTGTTTATGATTACATTTAAATCAGCTAATATACCTCCTTTTCATTTTTTAATCGATGTAATTTCTTTGCTCAAACGTGAATGGGATTTTTTAAGCGCTATTTTTTAAAAATTAGCTTATTTTTATATACATAAGGAACTGAGGAAAAATATTTGAAATTATAGTATGATCATGGAATGTACATTGAAAAACTATTTAAGTTTCCAATAAGTAACAAGTTTTATTATTAACTGTAGTAATAAATTTTTTTTGGAGGGGTGGGTGAGTTTGTACGGAATTAATGATTTCTAATATGCAATAACGCATGCTTTTTTGATTGGATTATTTCGAATGCGAAAGTTATTCCTTGGCATTGTCATCTTAATACAACCTAATTGGAAAACAAAGATGCTGGCATTGAGTTTCAGGCTTTTAAAAATTAAAATTTGTTGGATTTAAGGAAATTTGTTTTAAGATGCAAAAATTTCTTTATATGACAAAGAAAGAAATTATAACTGATAATACACACTTTACTTATTCTTAAGATTTTAAAGACTGTGTAAACATTTACCACTTTGTTATAGAAAAAGGTAAAAAAGTAAGAGAAATTTTTTATATAAGTATTAACATTGATTCTGATGCTATAAAATGTAATAAAAACTTTATAAATTTTATAGATGACATACAGATTTTGAACAAAATGTTAGTTTTCAAACTCGTTGAATCTCACTCAAAATAAAACATTTTAAAGATGTTACAATGTTGATAAAAAGTATAAGCTGATCACACAGAAAATATTATATTATTTTAGGAATAATATTGAAGCTCTGAGTAGTAGTGCATCACGCTTCCACACCACAGGTGCGAGTTTAAAACCCCGGGCTGGGCATGGTTGACTCAGCCTTTCATCCTTTCAGTGGGTCGATAAATGAGTGTCATGCTTGCTTGGGAACTAAACACTGAAAGTTTCGCGTCATATTGACCACATGACCGAAGCATCTGCTCACGCAAATCAGCGTTCAAGATCACGTATACTGAGATGGGCACAGCAGGTCTTGGCTCTCATGGGCTGTTGCGGCACTGAGTTAAGGAATAATATTTGATTACAAAATATAAATGATCAAATTAGAAAAAGCAGTTGAAAGTACAGAATTTAATGTACAAAGAACACATATTAAGGAATAAACATTTTTTCCCCTTTAGTATGAGCAAATGATTATAATGAAAACAGATACCACACACACACACACATTATTATATAAAAAATTATTAGCTTTATATAGAGATATTCTAAAATCGTTTATAGAATTGCAAATCGATGAAAATCTCAATAACTGGAAGAGGGAGTGACAATGGATGTCGCTCTGTTCAGCTACACGAGGACTTTTGGCGACGGGCCTCGTAATTTTGAACCATGATCAAGTGACGAGGACGACACCTGAGCTGGCACCCTGTCTTAACTTCCACACCACACCAATGAGAAGACGTTTGAGCCTCAATAGATTTAACGTGCAACAATACTTCTACATGACGGCTAATAACTAGATGATAAATATCGAATATTCTTTTATTTTTGGAATCTATTTCCAACTATAATCACATTTAGTTTCTATACCGGTTGAGAAAACTCTCTATCGAATTTTCAATAAATATAGTTCCATCTTTACAATTAGATTCAGCAATTTTTAATTTTTTTCATAATTACACGATAAATCATTTTTTTAAAAATATTTTTTGACACAAATACAAAATTATTCATTAATTAAGAAAAAAAGTTTTTCAAAAATGTAATAGTCTTTGAGTATTTTGTTCTATATATTTCTTTAACCAGCCTATCCATTTAAATTCTAAAAAAATTGGTGTAATTGGGTAAAAAAAAAAAATTCTGATATAAAATCTGAATCCCCCCACGTAACAACTCAACATTAGAATCATTGTTAAATTGAAAATCACAAACTATATCCCTGATATTGCGTCATTAAGTATAACTTTACAAGGGCAAAATTCTCATTAAAATTTTAATTTTTTATTTAACTATATTAAAGGAATGCCTATATTTTATGTTGTTTATTTCTTATTAATTCCTACTACTAGTTCACTCTTTTTCAATCGTTAATAAAATACTTTCTATTCATCCATTGAAATTCAAATACATCTTTTTAAACTAGCAGTGGATGACACTTGATGTTAATACCATTGTTTCTTTTTTTTTTCAAATATTAATTCATTCATTATATTTAAAAAATGAATAAAAAGTAAAAAAAAATAATAGTCCAACAGCATATATAGAAAGGAAAATCGTTCGTTGTGCCCCTGTTGAGCAATGAATAGCGCGTTGGACTTTTAATCCAAATGTCGTAGGTTCGAATCCCTCCTGGGATGGCCTAATTTCTGAGAATGTGATTTCTTTTTTACATTACTATTTTTTATAGGAATAATTAAATTCAATAAATGAATAAATAGTAACAAACAAAAAAAATAGTCTAACACCATATATAAAAAGGAAAATGAAAATTGCAAGGAAAATCGCTTTCTAGTTTGTCACTTAATATTGTAAGTCTGTCATATTTATATACATATTTATATTAATTGTAACTATTTAATAAAAAGTAACTAAAATAAAAGATTTTCTTTGTTGACCTAAGAAGGAATTAAATATCCTAAATATTATCCAAAGTATAATTTTTGAACACATATCCTCACTGGAAAACATTTTTCTTTTAATTAATATGTAAGAAATGAGCATTTTTTTATTGATGAGTTAGTACACTAAATAATAAGTTATGAAATAATGTTGCTCTCTCTCTCTCTCTCTGTTGTTACTAATGCCACCTATCTGACGATGTCAGATGGAGGCCCAAGAAATTCATCGCTGCAAAGGGCTACAAGTACGCTTGTCGTTAGCCGTAGCTTTGAGTACCATTCAGGTAACAGTACGTTTTGGCTGGGTTCCACCCCAATTTTGAGGAGAACATCTTAGGGGTGATCAGGGGCCTCCCAGCTCTTGGCAGCTCTCTCTTAAAATAATTAATTAAATGGGGGAAATAAGCAATGCATATTAGAAATATTTATGATATTGGTCCCGTTTCTACATCGCCATGAGGTAGGAATCTCAATGCGTTTTTTTATAGAGGTATCGCCAGGAGCCATAACTCTCTTAATCGCAATCTTTTACTTTATAGAACAATCTGGACAAAGCCAATTTTTAATTTTTGACCCATTCTTAAAATTGACGCATTTCCAATGTTACCAGTAACTGCAATCATCACACTGAACCATATTTTTTTAAGTCGTTGCACTTTCACAATGATTGCAACGCCAAAAGTTTTGTTTCAATGTAATTATTTTTTCTACTTCTTCGCAAGCTTGTGTAGTAAATAATTCTTGTACAGATATGTCAAATCATGATTTATAACAGAATCCGCAATTTAATTATCAGGTTTTAAATCCTGTACACTAAAAAGAAAAGTTTTAAATTTTCACTCCAATAAATGTTTTTTTTGTTTCCAAATTTGATATAAAGGTACATATTTTTATGTGTGGCCCGCGAGATTATAATATTTTTCCGAAGTGGCCTGCAATTTCTTTTGGGTTGGACCCCCTGGACTAAGGGTTTAACCAAAGCGCTCTTTTGCGGTTAATAAACTTGGAAATTCCAGTTCTGGAACAAGCCTCTCAAATAAACAATCATAAACCATGTCATTATTCCCCTCCACCACTAAAGAGAACAAAAGTAAAAGTTCCTTTTTCCCCGGACATCGTAAGAGAAATCCGATGACAGAACACCCCGAACCAACTCCTTTTCCTTCACTGTGAATCGCATACGGTGACTACGGTGACAATTTCTGGGCATATGGCTCGCGAAGCGACAATCACGATGTCCAGGAGCTGTGGTTCCAACAAGACGGCGCAACATGTCACACAGTGCGTGCCACAATCGATTTATTGAAAGACACGTTTGGTGACCGCCTAATTTCACGTTTTGGACCTGTGAATTGGCCTCCAAGATTTTGTGATTTAACACCGCTACACTCTTTTCTGTGGGGCTATGTAAAGTCATTGGTCTATGCGGATAAGCCACAAACGCTTGACCATTTGGAAGACAACATTCGCCGTGTTATTGCCGATATACGGCCACAAATGTTGGAAAAAGTCATCGAAAATTGGAAATCCAGATTGGACTACATCCGAGGCAGCCGTGGCAGTCATATGCCACGTATCATATTTAAAATGTAACTACATATCATATATATCATATTTAAAATGTAACTACATATCATATTTAAAATGTAATGTCACAAGATTATCTTTCGAATAAAAAAAATTCATGTCAATCGAATAATACATCGTTGTTTTATTGCAATTTAAAGTTCTATACCTCTAAAAAAACACCCTTTATTTATATGCAAAATTTACAAATCATTTAAAAAATATAATATTAATGCAAATGTTTTATTTTAAAAAAATAGATGTGAACCACCTCTTTCAAATGAAGAAATGGGAACGGAAGAAATTCAGAGCTTCATACAGTTTGTTTGCTATGTAATCATTGATTGCATGCAATAAAGCAAAAACATGTTTACAAAATGCTGGAGTGCCTCCAACAGGACAAGTACATGTTGCACTTATAACCTAAAGTTAAATAATCAGTTAATAAAGTTAAATAAACCCACCAATGTAAATGGTATCAATAAATGATGAATGGTTCAACCTTGTCTCTTTTTCTTTTTTTACTCGAAAGCCCTTATCACCCATTTCCTTCTCTCTTATCAGTCGACTTTCTCCTTCTGTCCACTATAAAAGGAGAGCTCAGAAGCCACAGTCGCTTCATTTTACTCAGAGACATGGAACACGAATTAGCCTTCACCCTGCATCTTGCCATGTACCACAAGAGGCAGACCTTGGGGATTACATCACCTTCATGATGAACTTTCGAGGCGTTTTAATTCGTTTAAAGCCTTCCGAGGTGATTGAACTGGAAACTGTCTATGCCGTCAACATTATCGATGTGATGATGGAAATCCTACCTTACCACGACCCCCATGACGTGCCTTGGTTTGAAAGTTTTTCGTATTTCGAACCTGCTGACCTGGACAGTGAATTTATGGAGCAAGAGGCTGCCAAAGGGAAAGGCGCCTTTGTCCAAGCCCTATGGACTCAGTATGCCATCCCCAAGTTGTATTTTTTGGTGTACAAGGCTTGGAGACGCTATGGTGCTCAAAACTTGACCACCTGGACTCGATTGGCGCAAGCAGTGTTGGACGGGTGTTTTGGGCACAAATGGCCCGATTGTGTCTTCCAAGTGCCAGACTCGTGTTCGATTTGCCTCAGCACGATGCACTGGCCGGAAACGACGCAATGCGGCCATGCCTTTCACTTGCGTTGCCTCCTCCGACACTTGGATGTGAGCAACACGTGCCCCCTCTGCAGAACACCCGACCCTCTAAGAGCCTCTTAGACACTGCATTGAGCCCCAGAAAAATGGGAGAATGATTACTGGAAAGGAGCATAGCTCGGGACCAGTAGTCGTTCTCCCATTTTTTGGGTCCCTCCTCTCGCCAACGTTGATCGAGAAGAATCATTTCTTTGGAAAGAATCATTTTGAAAATATTTTTACAAACATTGTTGAAATTTATTTTATTATTTCATCTGTATTTTATAAAATTATTTTTATTCGTTAAATTATTTTTAATATTTTTATTCTTTATATTTTATTAAGACATTCACCTTATTATTACATAAACTCATGACATCATACCTCAGATACCCAAAGATTCCTTAATAAAATATAAGCCACGGACTCGGGCAGGGTGTCGTGGGCATGGGGTGAGCAGGTAAATAGGCAGGTAAAGAGTCAAATGGTGTGCTTTTTCAGGTAAATACGAGAGATTTGAAACAAAAGGGAACCATGGGGAAGGATGAAAATAGTTTTAAAAAAATCATGAAAAGGATCGAGTTTTGATCAAGGAAAACAGACCAAAGCATGCAATGATCCAAGCATAAAACCAATCATTTTCTTTTTCAATGCTTTGAGAATCAAGGTAAAGATTCATTGGTGACAGAATCATTTTGGGACAGACTCGGCGACATGTTCAAATCCTCTACTTCATTTTATAGACATCTCTGTAGATGGTCCAATACTCTCGTGTCCTGTCCTGAATGTCAGGAGCCAATGACCGTACGTCACTTTTATAGTAAACATGCAGCCCAAAAATATAATTTGGAGGGTCGTAAGCAATGCCTGTTTTGTTTCGGAAGGAAGCATTGGCCTTACGGGCAAAAGAATCGTCCCGAAAACGTAAACCATGTCACGGCCTGTTTGCAACGTTTCGTAGAGGAGGCCAAGATACAGGAGGAGATACAGGAGGAGACGGAGGAAGAGGAGACAGAGGAGGAGGAAGTAGTGTGTGGATGTAGACACTTTCAACCCGTGCCTCGTGGAATGCGGGGTCGTCGCAAAGACAGAATGAGCGAATACGTAGGGTTTTACGATTCCCTGTTGGAAAAACCTGAAATGTGGGAGGAGGGGGTCACCTTTCAGAATGGCTTGTTAAACGATGTGTGGGGGATGGTGCAGCGCTATCTGAGGCAAGACTTGATGTGGTTTCACATTATGGTAAAACATGATGTGTTTGATGCATTTCGTAAGGAGATGGAAAAGATTCGGGATCAATGCGTCATATTGCCCTTTTGGTGTCTGTGCGATGGATTGGTAAATGAGAAGGGCAAAATACAACATCGACACATGATTTTGGCGTGTGAACCAGAGAGTTCGTTTGAAGACGTGTGGAAGGGAAAAGTGCGGTATGAATTTCCAAACAGCGGTCGGGCCAAGAAATGCATCAAGATTAAAAATGCCTTTCACCTGGTGCGGACCATAATGTACGTGAGTCAACCGAAATCCTCGTGTGACAAGGACGAGATGTCTGACAATTGGATGGAGTCGGTAAATGTGTCGCATTTTCACATCAATCGGCCCTTGCACCCACATAATATTGCCATTCTCTATACCCTATTTCCAGGAGGGATAGAAAAATTGCTTTGGGAGCAACTGGGCAATAAAAATGTATCCAGTTGGGAAACGGTAGCCAAACGTGTACCGAATCCATGGTATAATGTGAGATGGGGGGGTACCCATCCACGTGACGGGCTGGAAGTTTTTAAACTGCGTGATTCCCCTTCATCCACGGGACGAGGGGGAATTGCATCTGCACGGTAACAAAAAATGGCATGTAAAGGACCAGGAATGTTCGTTTCAACGAATAAGAGACGAAATGTACGTAATGTCTCGCAAACAACAAAATATGATGAAGGAAATTAAGAAAGTAAAACAAGAGTGGGCCATGAACCAAAAGGTGATATTAAAGGCCAAACTCAACGAGATGAAAGCGAAAAATGATCTGATTCGAAAGGAAAATGACATATTGAAAACCAAAGAACAAGAGTGGAAAACCAAAGAAAATGAATTGAAAATCAAAGAACAAGAGTTAAACTCTAAAATGCAAGGTATGTCACGCGAAAATAAAATATTGAAAAGGGTATTGCAGGGGAAAAGAGTGGACAGAATCACTTCCAATCCATGGCGTTGGAACAGTTGAGTAAAAAGATTATCTCGACCTCCTTCAGCTCTCTCTCAACTTTCTCGTTCACTCGCAAATTTTTCAGACTTAACTTGATGGCCTTCATCAATGACTTGAAAGATGCTTATAACTTCACAGTAAAAAAAAAAAAAAAATTTTTTTTTTTTAGTATTGAAATATTTTTTGCCAGTAGAGTTTAAAAGATCTGGCTCATCTCATGATACTCATTCCGGCAAAAATGAATTCGCCAGACTATGAAGATTTTATTGACATGTTTAGTGTGCCAACCCCAATTTCACCTTTGCCACCGACTCCAGTAGCTTCTCCCTCCCATGAAGCCTCTGAAGATGTCATTTATGATTCGTTACCTCCCATGGAGCAATCTACCGTTTCCGAGACACCTTTGAAGGATCCCATGGAGCAATCTACCGTTTCCCAGTCACCTTTGAAAGAACTCCTGGATTCTAAATCGTCAATTGTTTCTAAATCGCCAATTGTTTCTAAATCGTCCATGGTTTCGAAATCACTTGATCCACCTACCAAAAAGGCCCATGTCAAGAAGGTTCATTCAGTCATTCATCGTTCTCCGCGATCCAAGGAACGAAGGAATGAGGAAAGATGGCACGAGGAGAATGAAGAACGAAGGAATGAGAAACGATGGCACGAGGAACCAAGGCCACGAGATCCCAGATTGTACAAGAGACCCCATTTCAGGCCTCCGTATCAAAGGCATCCTTTCAAACCCAGAGGGTTTCAAAGACCCCCGTATGCACAGCAATTGATGCCCACTTCCCAGGAAAATGCCCAAGTCTTTTTCCACAGCCAAGGTTTGGCCGTGTTGTGTATTAGAACCAGTGGTTTCACGCTGACCAACGGAGTCGTCTCGTATGCCATGGATCGAGAATGTCGCCACGAACTGTTTAAATTTTTACACTATCTCAATGTCGGTACCATTTGTGTCACGGACCAACATTCCAAACAAACCTTCAAGGACATTCAAGCCAGTTGGAGCTCCTCGAGCCCCTTCAAGCGAACCCCTGTGATGTTTTTAAATGCCAATGAACGCGAGCTGGGGCAATGTCCGTTTTGTAATCAGACCACCTGTCATCGTTGGATTGCCGTGCAAGGCATGTGTGCCATTTTGCATCAACCCATCAATCCCATTTTTCACTCGTGATTGGCTACTCATGGCTCCACCTACATCCTGTTTGAACGTATAAAAGAAGACGCGTCTCGACGCTTCGTATCAGTCGACGCTTCGCTTTAGTGCACAATGGATCAAATTGATGCCTTTCCCGAGCACATTTCCACGACCGTGATGCCCGTGATGCTGCCCGAGAAACCCGACGCCTTGGAATATGCCGCTCGGCAGGGACACGTCCGTGCTTGCATCCTTTACCAGGAGCCGAATACAAAACGGGTGTTTGTCTTGTTTTGCAAAGACAATTGGCATCAAAAAAAAGACGCTGGTGGATAATTTTAAGCGTGCCATCCTAGAGTCCAAGCACGTGAACGAATTCAGGCCCCACGATGTCTTGTGGGAGAAAATCTCCAAAGGAATGTTGAGAAATCCCGATCGACTCCTGAAAAATACCGACAAGAGGATGGTGTACATTTACAACAACATGTTTTTTGTGAAAAAAAGACTTTACGTTTGGCTTTCGAACGGTAAAGTCGGGCGAGATTCACCTGATTCAAACGACCCACGTGCCCATGCTGATTTATGAATTTCCATCGTCCAGTCTCAGGTGTCGGGCCAATCCCAATTTGTTTCGGAGGAGCTTTGAACCGTTTGACCAGATGCTCTATCATCGAATGGTGTTGGAACCCCACACGGAATACCCGATCCCGGCTGGAACCCGTTACATCTTGTTGACGGTGCAAAAGACAATGTTTGGTTTGGACATTATCCCCGAAATGATTCTCCCCCAGCTCATGGAGAATGGATTTAACCTGGGGGATTTTAGACAAAGGAAACGGTTCGATCAAAAGGCTTACAAGCTACCACCTCCGACACCGGCTCATGTACCGGCCGAGACAAACAAAAGACCTTTGGAACAACAGCCCAAGCCTTTTTCCAAAAAGAAAAGAGTGATTATCACACCCATCATCAGACCACCTGTAGCTCCTGAGATGATTATCAAACCTTCCACTGCCTTGTCCAACCCTCAACCTGTGAGTATTCCAGAGCCACCTGAGCAGACAACACCTCAAATCCCAGATCCATCACCTGAGCTGACAACACATCTCAGATTCATCTACCAGATCCATCTGCGCTGACAACATCTCAGATTCTTTTACCAGATCCACCTGTGGTCGAGACAACATCTCAGATTCTTTTACCAGATCCACCTGAGCAGACAACATCTCAGATCCTTTTACCAGATCCACCTGAGCAGACAACATCTCAGATCCTTTTACCAGATCCACCACCTGTGGTCGAGACAACATCTCAAATCCTTTTACCAGATCCACCTGTGGTCGAGACTTTGGAGCCGACTCTTACGGATGACTCTTCCATAGATCAAATCATGTCGTCCGTATTTGGAGACTATTTGCACCAAGGGATTCCCTCGGCTCATATTCAAGAACCTCAGGTGCTGGACACGGTGCCTTCCCTGTTTGACGAGAGTAATGATCTCATCTCGTTTTTGGACCATTTTGAAGCAGGGTTGGCCATAGAGCAACAAGAAACCCCCATGGATTTGACCATGCCCCGAATGAAAAAAAAAATGATAAACACTACTGGATTTAAAGTGATTAAACCATTGGATCTGTCTATACGCAATTGTTTGCCTTGCATGTAATTATTTTTTTGTAAATAGTGTAAATATTATTTTGATGTAAATAGTGTAAATATTATTTTTTGTAAATATTGTAAATATTAATTTGTAAATAAATTTAATGTTTACCAGAAAACAGTCTCATTTTTTTGTCCAAAAAAATACCAAGCTTGGAGACAAGAGCATGTAAAAAAATGGTTTCGGTACAACACTTGTTGGACCAGTGTCGACAGCGCACCACTATCGTCTTTGGAAACCTGGGTCGGTGGCCGGATCGAGTCACGTATTACGAGCCAGACTATCCTTATACCATCCTTTTTGAACCCAACTTTGGGGTGCACATTCCTCGGTCGTTTGGAAAAACAGTCATTGTGTTTACGAGTCATTTGGATCTGACCTGGGACCCAAGGGTCGAGTTGAGATTCTTTCAAGTGGGTCGTTCTCCCTCTCACCGAGTTTGGGAAGCGTATCAACCTCACATGACGGATGCGTATAGTGTGGATTTGACAGACTGCCTTCGAGTCGCAGACGTGTACGTGAAATGGTTGACGTGGTTGGACGATTGGGAAATGCATCGAGACGATCCTGTTCTTTGGCGCATCGTGGGTCTCCAACCTTGGAAGCGGGCTTTGGAACAACACGTGCAGCGTTCGCATGAAAAGGCTTTGGCCCATGGAATGCCCTCTGACGTCACGCTCCTCGACCATATATAAAGCGAGCCACTCGTCACTCGCATCATACTGCTGTTTGAAGTAACATGTCTGTGTTGAGTCAACCCGCCTATTTTGCGCATGCCAACGTGTTTCATCACGAGGGCAAGCCAGTGCCCATCGAATTGTCCATTGCCACGATTCCCAGGGATGGCAGCGATCCCGAGGTAATGTGCATCACCGTGAATCATGCCGGGCAACTATCCAATCCCAAAGATGTTCGATCCAACTGCCAAGAGAATGCCCGTCTTCGTCTGGTACACCACCCGTTACCCAAGAGTGTGCCCGTGGAATACCTGCCCTTTTGCGTGAGGGGCAAGTTTAGTCAGCTGGCCCGAGGCAACAGGCGCCTGATGGTGGTCAAAGGATTAAAACAACAAAAAATGTTTCAAGAGCTCGGACTGTATGCCATGGCCCTGGAGAACCTGCCCAAATTCAAAGACATTTGCGATGGAACCTTTTCCAACCCCGTGCATGAGGGTGTGCACGAGGAAGAGGACATGTCGTGCTGCACCATGCTAAAATCGTACCAATTTGCCAAATACCTGCAGCAGTTTAATAAGCTGCATGCTGAATGGAGATACAAAGTGTCGGTATTGACACAGTAAAGGGACATTGGCCCGGAAAAGGGGGATCGAATCGACACAACAGTCGATTCGGTCCCCCTTTTTTCGGGTCACATAATGTACCAAGATTGAAAGGCACATTTTAAAAACGTGTGCTGTTGGATAAATTTATCCGTATTTTAAAACCTTCTGCTGTTGGATGCACCAAGATTCGGTTTATCCGTATTTTAAAAACGTGTGCTGCAGCAAGATTAAATTTATCCGTATTGTGGAACCTTGGTGCTGAATCGTGCTGTTGGATGCAATAAATATCTGGTGATTCAAGATTGAAAAAGCATCAGCCAATAGGAATCGATTCACGTGACCCAGCAGAGTATAAAAGGCGAGCGCTCAGCCACCAGAGACATTCTCACTCAGCAACATGTCTCCTCTAGCCTTTTTCGCCCATGCCAACGTGTTTCACCATGGTGGCCAGCCTGTCCCGATCGAACTGTCTATTGCCAGCATTCCGGAGGATGGCACAGAGCCATAAGTAATTTGCATCACGGTGGATCATTCCAACCTCCTCACGACTGCCAAAGACAGCAGGGCCAACCGTTACATTAACGAACGGCTCAGCTTAAAGAGCCACCTGCCTGTTCCGTGCCTCTGGAATACCTGGATTTCTGCGTCAGGGGCAAGTTTTGTCACCTGGCTCAAGGAAACAGCGGCCTCATTGTCGTCAAGGGCTCGGACCAGCGGAAAATTTTGAAAAGCTGGGACTTTTTACAATCAATCTGGAAATATTGCCCCATTTCCGGGATTTGAATGACCGCAGCCTGCCTGACCACCTGCACGACGGATTAAGGGCTCCGAAGGGACCGGAAACGGGGCCAAACTTTTTTTTTCAGCGCATGAAAAACAAACTCGTCACGCCACTGAATCGTGTCGGTACGAAACGTAGAATCAAAAGAGCTTTCTGCCGATATAATAAGTTTTGTTCTAGGTGCACTAGGACGGAAGGTACACGAGGACTTTAACATTTCCGAGTGCACCATGGTGAAATCATATCGATTTGCACGATACCTGCAGTATTTTAACAAGCTGCAGGCTGAATGCAAAAGACAGACGGCTCATTTAGTAGAGTGAGTCAAAAAAAAATTTTTACCGAAAAATGGGGGATCGAGTCGACACAAGCGTCGGCTCGGTCCCCCTTTTTCAAGACACACAATATGCCAACATTGGATGGCATCTTTTTTAAAACTTGCACCAGTCAATAGGAATAGTTTCACATGACATCATTAGAGTATTAAATACACCAAGAGATTGGAATAATATAGATTAAACTTACCTGTTGTCGTCTTCTTATCACACCCAGATGAGAGGGCCTGTCTCGTTGAGTGGCATATCCTCTGTTTTCTCACCGAAATTGGAAGGCTTGTCTCGTTGAATTGGCATGATTTCTCACCAAGATGCATCCATTTCATTGGACCCCTTTACGATGCATACATTTCATTTGACATGTCACGATGCCTCCATTTCATTTGGCATGTCAAAATGCATACATTTCATTTGACATGATTAAATTTCATTTGTGGATGACCCCTGTCTAAATTGTCTCTCTGGGATGGAATGAAAAATTTTCTCTCGTCCCATGCTAAAATATTTTTTGGGAGAAATCTGAAAAATTTTACCTTGCCCATTCCGACCTACGTCTTTGGGATAATTTGTGTCCCTCTGAAATCGAGACCCTAAACACAACGTTGGGATAAAAAATGGGATGAAAAGGGACACAATGCATACAAAAAGAGCCGTTGGAACGTTCCTTTGGGATGGAAACATTAAAGGTAGGGTTTGGATAAAAAGCAGGGGAAAAGGGACAAGAGTCATGTAAAAAGAGTCGTTTGAAACGAAAAGGGGGAACCAAAATAGGGTGTGGAGATGGATTCAAATGAGATGGTTTTCGATTCAAATGAGATGGGTTTCCTTTCAAATGAGATGGTTTTCGATTCAAATGAGATGGTTTTCATGATTAATTTCAAATGATTAATTTCAAATGAGATGGTTTTCATGAGAAATTTCAAATGAGATGGTTTTCATGAGTAATTTCAAATGATTAATTTCAAATGAGATGGTCTTCATGAGAAATTTCAAATGATTAATTTCAAATGAGACGATTTCAACAAAGGTCAGTTCAAAAAAGGTCGTTTTCCATTTCTAATCATTTTTTGAAAGGGTCACGGTGCTCAACTATTTTTTCGACCGACTGTATTACAACTAGATATTTTGTGTTACCCAAGTCCATTACATCAACTCCTATCTTTTCAAAGGGTCTATAGGAAACTGTATGAGGTTTTAATGGCTTTTTACTATTAGCTTTTTTATATTTTTCACATATTACACATTTTGATACTAATGTTTCTATGTCAAAGTTCATCCCTGGCCAATACATTATTTCTCTAGCTCTTTTCTTGTACTTCTCTATCCCAAAGTGTGCCTCATGAATTAGTTGTAGCATATCTTTTCTCAAACTACAGAGTGTTTTTTTTCAGGTATAGAAGTTTAAGTTGGCATTACTTTCCAAGATGGCGACCGATTTAACAGCTGTCAAGTGATTTATTCTCAGTTTGGTTTGGCAATTCATCATGAATAGACTCACGCCTGAACAACGCTTTCAAATTGTGCAATTTTATTTCGAAAATAATGGTCGATTTTCATAAGCGAACTTTGTTTAGAGATGAAGCGCACTTCTGGTTGAATGGCTACGTCAACAAACAAAACTGCCGGATTTGGAGTGAAGCTAATCCACAAGTGTAAGTCGAAACACCGTTACATCCAGAAAAACTGACTGTTTAGTGCGCTTTATGGGCTGGTGGAATCATTGGTCCGTACTTCTTCAAAAACGATGAAGGCCACAACGTTACAGTCAATGGTGATCGGTATAGAGCCATGATTACTAACTTTTTCATTCCTGAATTAAACAATCATGATGTCCAGGAGCTGTGGTTCCAACAAGACGGCGCAACATGTTACACAGCTCGTGCCACAATCGATTTATTGAAAGACACGTTTGGTGAACGCCTAATTTAATGTTTTGGACCTGTGAATTGACCTCCAAGATCTTGTGATTTAACACCGCTAGACTATTTTTTGTGGGGCTATGTAAAGTCACAGGTCTATGCGGATAAGCTACAAACGCTTGACCATTTGGAAGACAACATTCGCTGTGTTATTGCCGATATACGGCCACAAATGTTGGAAAAAGTCATCGAAAATTGGACGTCCAGATTGGACTACATCTGAGCCAGCCATGGCAGCCCTATGCCAGAAATCATATTTAAAATGTAATGCCACAAGATTATCTTGCGAATAAAAAAAAATTCATGTCAATCGAATAATACATCGTTGTTTTATTGCAATTTAAAGTTCTATACCTCTAAAAAAAACACCCTTTATAAGGTACAATTAGTTTTTCATTGCTAAATAACAACCCTTCTTGAATATAAATGTTACTTTTAATTTTATAATATGTTTTTACAGTATTGTCTACATTTTTGTAAGATTTAGGCCAGCCCTCTTTGATACATTTAACAACTATTTGTAATTCTGGATCTAATTTAGTTTCTTTTTTAAATTGCATACGTCTCTTTTCACTCATCGGTAAATGTTTTGAAATAGTATGCACAATATTTAGCATTTCAGGATCCTCCCTTACAGTTTCACTAACAGGAAATGCTAGTGATAAAGTATCAGTGAGAAACATTTGTTTACCTGGTACATAATTTATTTCAAAATCATACTTCAATAATTTTAAAATCATTCTTTGCATTCTAGAAGATATTTTATGCATAGGTTTCTTAACAATTGCTATTAAGGGCTTATGGTCACTATGTACAACATTTTTACGTCCATATACAAAATTATGGTATTTCTCAAATCTGGGCCGGCTCTAGCAGTTTTGCCGCCCCGGACAAAAATGAAAAATACCGCCCCTCTTCCGAAAGCAAAAAAATATAATTAACACACACACATATATGTGTGTGTGTTAATTATAATTTATATATATAATCCCAATGTCCTAAAAATACAAAATAATTCGAAATTAGGCACATAATTACTCGTTATGATTCATTGGCGTAGCTAGTATTGAGTGAACCCTGTATATCCAAATATCCAAATTACTTGAGGTCTTTTTTAAGGGGGGGATCTTTACATATTACGATGCTTTGCATACACATTTTGGGGTACCGTATCATTGATACGGCGATAGCTACGCTTCTGTTATAATTTCAAACGAGTAACATGTAAGAAAAGAAATAGCCCATTTCTACAGGCCAATTTCTTCAAAAAAGGGTCTACTGATGGTGGGGCTCTTTTAATTTAACTTATAGTAACTATACTCATGACTAAAATAAAACATCTCATGTGGCTCTCTATGTATTTGATACCCTTGTCCCCTTTAGAAAATCTGGCACCAGACATCGTATGGGAAAAAGAAACGTCCGTTGTGATGTCCGTCCGTGTAAAGGAATGCCCGGTCTGTTGGATGGGGAAAAAGTTACTAATGAAAGTTATATAAACATATCAACTTTCATAACTTAACATATATTCCCGCCTCAAACCCTTCAAAGTTTCAATGTAAAAGAAAACAAACTGACATTAAACTTATAGAGTACAAAATAAGGAAATTAGATACGCGTTAAATGTAATACCAAATTCACGTACAATAATATTTCAAGAAATATCCAATAACATTTCAGAAAATATATCACATTTTTTGTAACATAAAAAATATTTCCCGAATTTGATCCAAATGCCACCTTTAAAATTTGCCGCCGCGGGCAGGGGTCCGGTTTCTCCGGTCCCTGCTCAAATGAGAAAACAATTGCCAATAATTCTTTCTCAATCTGTATAATTTTTCTCACTGTTTGTTAAACTGCGTAAGACAAATGATACCGGTTGACCTTTTGAATTAAACAGGATCCTAGTCCATCTTTTGAACTATCACATTGTTTTACTACAGTGCTTCTCAAACTTTCAATACTGGCGCCCCCTTTTCAATCACAATTTTTATCGCGCCCCCTTATACATAATAATTTACTGAATGCAATAATAATGCACTTTTACGATAAAGCAACAATATTTATTATAAACCGTACAAATTCATGACATAAGTATTAAATTTTGTATATGTTACTTTTAAGCAAAAAAAGTTAAGTAATAGGATAATTACTAAGTTATTTTTCCTTTCTCTGATATTTAAATTGAACATATTACAAAATGCGGTGGTTGCTTAGAAGACAAAATATAGATATCAGCTAAATATAGAAGATGAACTCAGAGGGTCAATTTCTTATCTTAAAACTCCTTTCAAAAACTTTGCTCTGTAAGACAAGCCCATGGAAGTAGCTAATAATTATTAAACTTGTTCTTAATTTAGTATTAATTAATTAGTCATAAAATACTCTGTGCACCACTCATACATTAAAAGCAGTGTTTCTCAAACTTTCAATACTGGCGACCCAATTTTCAATCATAATTTTTGTCTCGCCCCCCCTGTACAACAATAATGTATTTACTGCAATAAAAATGCACTTTGAGAGAGAGACGCTAAAGTTACAATACGATCTTAATTATAAACCGTACAAATTAATACGATAAGTATATTAAATTTTGTGTATATTTTAAGTAATATATATTTTAAGAAAATTACTTAAAATATATATTACTTAGAATTATGTTATTTTTCTTTCTCTAATTTTTAAATTGGAACAGATCAAAATGATGCATTTAATTAAAGATTTATTTCCTTCAGCATATTCATTTCTCAAAGTACAAATGTCATTAGAAAAATAGTCTAGTCAATGTCGCTCTCTATCATATCCATCATATCTGGCATTATAGGGTACGTTTGCGTGAGTCTGGGCAACCTATCGGACGTCTGCGCAAAACATGTAAAAATGCTTTTCCTCGTACAATTCCAGTCAGTTTTGGTCGACTCGATACTCCTATAGCTACCGAATCTAGCTTGAATGTACATTTTTTTTAATTTCCACGTTAATTGTAATTCACGGTAATTAAGTATTTACGGCAGTAGATTAAAACAATATCATACATACATTTTTAAGTCGTAAGTAAACATTCGACCATAATAAAGAATCAACAAGTACACAGACGAACGAGCATGGTTCCGAAAATTAAATCAAGGCGATCTTCTCAAAAATACTTAAATTTTGGATTTACCACTACTGAAGTAAATGATGGAAAAAAAAGCCCCAGCTCGATATGTGTTAAAACTTACAAATCTGTAGAACAACATGTGAAAGTTGTTTTTAAAACATGTAAAATCATTTAGCCATGTTGGCAAAGAATTTTAAAAAGTATTTTCTGGATGAGGACAGCTTGGTAGCAAGTTACGAGTGGATTAGGGATCTATTTCAAGATACTCCAGAAGGGCTCTCAACTTCCGAAGAAGAAATCTTCATAGATTTCACATCCAATGAAAAATTAAAAGGCAATTTTGTAATAAATCGCTCTTTGAATTTGGGGTAGAGGTGGATGAGGAATTATCTGTACTGAAAACAAAAGCACTTCGTATACTATTACCATTTTCAACATCCTACATTTTTCAAACCGGATTTTCTGCAGTGGATGCCTTGAAGACAAAATATAGATCTCAGCTAAATATAGAAAAATAACTCTTTAAGTGTCCATTTCTGATATTAAAACCTTCCTTTGAAAAACTTTCCTCTACAAACTTGTTCTTAATTTAGTAATAAGATTGATTGATTGAATATTAACGTCGCACTGTTCAGCTGCACGAGGGCTTTTGACGACGGACCACGTAATTTTGAACCATGGTCAAGTGACGTGGATGACACCTGAGCTGGCACCCTTCTCTCCTAACTACCACTCCACACCAACGGGAAAACGTTTCAACTCTCAACATATTTAACATGCATCGCTGCCCAACATGGCGGGTCTTTAGTGGTACTGGGCTCGAACTCGTGACAAGGCAAGCCACGATCCGATACCTATACCACTCGGCTACCGCGGCCAAATTCAGTAATAAGAAAATATTCATAAAATACCTTCTTCAGTACTGATACATCAAACGTATACTGGCTGAAACACCGACTCTTCGCACGAGTTCATTTTTAAAAAAAAATAAAACATTATTCTTGATATAATAGCTGAACTGTAAGGAGAGTAAAACTGTGTGCACGACATTGTATACAAAAATGTAAAATGATTTTTTTTAGATAAATGCTATAATTGTAAATAACTGTTTAAAAGAACTGTAATTTTAAACCTCACACAATTAGCATTTAGAATTAATGTTAAATTATGAAAAAGAATATAAAATTCCGATGAAGAATAATTGTGTTACTTTTTAACATTTAAAGCCAGTAGACTTCAAAATGTTTTAACCCGGGAGTAGGCGCGTACTGATACTAACATTAAAGTGCGGGGGGACTCAGTCACCCCAATCATTTGTTTAAATTATTTTTTGTACACGATACAAATCGGAATTCTAGTGAATATTTTAATTTATAGGTATACTTACCTTCTTTCAAGGACTATTCAATTCTTTGATGATTTGAGAAAAAAATCCAATAAAACGGAACTAAAATGATTCAAAAGTACAAGACCATAATAAAAGAAAAAATCAGACACTTTTCAATTATCCTACAGAAATGTTAAACCAATCAATTCTTTTCCAAATATCGCAAAACTCAATTATTTACAATTTCCTTAAGCGAAAAGCAAACACATAAAAGATGGGAGGGAACTAATATTGATAATAACCATACCATAAGATTGAAGGTCAATCAGATGATTAGCAAACGTACTATGCAGCCTGGCTGAAAAGTGAATCATGATTTCCTATTCTTTTCTACAACTAATGTACAGTATTTCAATAATAATTACAGTGGTGAATTGTTTATCTTCTTAGAATTTTTCTCAGGGTCTGGGTTTCGTTTTTTCTTTTAACGAGTAATATTTTATGTTAAAACGTAATAAAAAAATCTCTCATTGAGGAAAAAAGCAAATAAAACAAAATGTTTTTTTCTTTAATTTGGTTTTGGGATCAAAGATAGCTATTTGATGACGGAAAAAGCCAGATAATAAATATAAATTATGTCAGTGTTGTTGTGTGTATTTTTTTTTTTTATTATGGAAGAAAGCATTTTGTTTTACTTCTCTTTCCGGTCCGGTTTTTTTTAAAAAATCTTTAAATTTTCGATACGCTCGCGCCCCCTTGTAGGGTCATCGCGCCCCCAGGGGGCGCGCGCCCCACACTTTGAGAAACACTGTTTTACTATTTTATCATTAACACTAAAAACTTTTAAAATTGGAGCTTTAGCTAACAATTCTTTAATATTTACAAAGGACAATTCTTGCTCTTTTCCCCAATTAAATTCTACATTTTCATGAATGATTTCTCTTAATGGAGCAGTAGCTTTAGATACATTGGGTATAAATTTTGAAAGAAAATTCATCATGCCCAACAATCTCCTAACTTCAGTTTTTGATTTCGGTGTTGGCATCTCAACAATTGCTTTTATGGGATCTGGATCAGGTTTTATACCTGATTAAGATATAGTTTGACCTACATATTTTACCTCAGACACCCTATATTATAGTTTATCTGGATTAAACTTTATATTTAACAATTTTGCTCTTTCAAGAACTCTAGACATAATTGCATCATGTGAATCCTCATCCCATCCTGCAAACAATGATATGTCTCATCGAAATAAATCTCTACTCCCTCAATATCTCCAAAAAGCTTTTGATTTCTTTTCTGAAATACCTCAGGTGCAGAAATTATACCAAATGGCATTTTGTTGAATTTGTACCTTCCAAAAGGTGTATTAAATGTACAAATTTCAGAGCTAACTTCATCTAAAGGTACATGCTAAAAACCGTCTTTCGAATCTACAACTGAAAATATTTTTTTGCCCTTTAATCAACCAATGATATCCTCTGTACGAGGAATTTGATAATGTTCCCTTTTAATTACTTTGTTAAGATCTCTAGGGTCTAAACATAATCTTAAATTTCCATTGGGTTTTTCTACAATGACTAAACTTTGTACCCAATCAGTTGGCTTATTAACTTTTGACACTATCTCTTCTTTTTCTAGTCTATCTAGAGTACTTTTTAATTTTGCCTGCAAATCCAGAGGAACACGTCTTAGTGGGTGAATTGCTGGTACAGCATTATCTTTTAAAGTAATGTGATATGGTTCATTTGGAAATTCTCCTTCCCCAGTAAATACATCTTTATATTGCTTAATTAACTCATTTTTACTTATACTACATTCAATAGCATCAATTCTTTCAGTAAGTTTTAATTCCTTACAACCTCTTAACCCTAATATTGGTTTGGATTTTACATTTACTACATAGAAAGGCAAAGGAACATTTTTGAATTTATCAGTAGAGCAATTAATTATAAGGGAACCCTTTGCCTTTAAATTAAAATTACCATATGTAGTTAGAGATATATTAGTTTTACTAAGTTTTGGATTAACTTTTAAACATACTCAAAATATACAGTGGTAAAATATTTACTTCAGCTCCAGCATCCAGTTTAAAATGTACATCAAAACACTTATTATTTACATCTAATGAATCATTTTTATACCAAGTTGTTTCACTTATCATTTCTACATTCTTAAAACTAGAGTCTGTAATATTTTTCATTGCACATTTAGTTTCATTTTCATTCACAGAATCAATATAAACCAGTTCATTTTCAGGAACGTTCATTTCATGAATGTTCTTTGTTCTCTGGAAACATTTAGCAGCAAAATAGTTTTTTTCTTGCACTTAGCACAAATTTTCCCGAACGCTGGACACTCTCGAGGCTTGTGTTTTCGTCCACACTTTTAGCACTTGTACTGGGTTTTAGGCTTGTTCTGATTCTCCTTCACGAAGCTTATAATGGCTGTATCGCACTTCATATTTTGGATTTGTTCCCGGCTCGCTTCAGCTGCCCGGACAATTTCAATCGCTTGTTCAACATTGAGGTTATTTTCTCGCAGGAGTCGTTCTTGTAACACACTGTCTTTAATTCCCAGGATGATGCGGTCTCGAATCAATCCAGTTTCTTGCTCTGCAAACTCGCACGTGCATGCTAGGGTCTTTAGCTGTGTGACATATGTCTCAATTGTTTGGCCCTCCAGTTAGACACATGAAAAAAAATTATAACGCTCATAAACAACATTCTGTCGTGGTGAGCAATATTCTTCAAATTTTTGAAGAACTTCCGAAAAATTCGCTTTCGATTCTAACTTGAAGGTGTTGTATATTTAAAGTCCTTCACTGCCCAATAAGTTCAACAGGATTGCAATTTTGATTTTATCTGTTCGATCGTCTTTTTCTGTTGCCAGCAAATAATTCTCCAGTTCTTGCCTCCATTTTCACCATTTTTCTTTCACATTTCCCAGCGAAAATTGCAGCGGAGCAGAGGGTCGGAAGGCTTCCATAACGCACGTGGATATCTTTTCAATCCTATATAACCTCTTATACTCCTGACACCATGTTATGTTTATTAGTTTTAGAATGTTCTTCAGAACATTTGCATTCGAACAGTTCAAACAATTCTTCGTTATTATGTCATTTTATTAAGCATGAGGTGACAACGTCATCTCACAACAGCAGCAACACAAGCAATCATATACAGTTACAATACACAGTTAACACAAGTACACATTCACAGTTACAGTTATCATGACAGTTGGCGTCTCCTACTAAGTCCTCCAGGGGGATTGATCGGTGGGTATTCGCTCCTCCTTTCCTTTCCTGGCCATTTTGTTGACTACCTTTTCTTCTGGTATTCATGTTGCCTGACCTTGCTTGTTCTTCGATGTAGGGGATGTAGTGCTTCCTCTTGCTGTTACTGGCTCAAACTAGTCCACCTTGTTGTGTCTTCATCTCAATGGTTGGTCGGTACTCCACTCTTGTCCCATTCCTTGGTCTGCGGTTGTGTCTACTTGTACTGGGAATCACTTCTTCATCTCCTCCATATTTCTTTCTGGGGCCCTGTAATTCACTATTATTGGTTACAGTTAATTGTCTTTTTTCACCCTGATTCTTTTGCCCCTTCCTCTGCTTCCTCTCTGGTCCTCCCTACCCAGAGTTACGCGATCGTTTATACTCAAGAGTTTCTTTCATGCTAATTTTCTCCTGGGTTCTATCCATGAGCCAGGTAGTGATCGGATAAGGGGTCCACGCTTATCGGTCTTACCTGTGTGTCTCTCACCCTGATCTTTCTTAAAACGTATCCCTTTTTCCTCTAACTCACGCTTTACACCTGATCCCTTCTTCCCCCCATACTGCGACTCATTTGATTTCCATTGTACACTTTCAAAACTACTCGATTCATGGCGTGAACTATTGCTATTCAAACTACCAGTTCTTTTCTCCATCTCGTCATATTTCCTATGACGATATATTCTAACTTGATCGACATTGACCGTTAACCTTTTTCCCGACCTCCATATCACTATGTTATTATTTGTTACTTCTAATAGTCTATACGGACCTTAAAATTTTGGTTTAAATTTAGCTACCACATTCTTTGTTGTTGAATTTAAAGGATGCGTTTTTATCAATACCCAGTCATTCACCTTAATTTGCATATCACGCCTGCGCCTATTATAATACTTCTCCCATTTTTCATACTTAGCCTTTGTGTTTCGTCTAGCTTCATCAAACAATCTCTCAATATCTCCTACTGCAAACTTAGTTCCGTCCAATACCATCACTAATTTCTGAAATGGGGTAATCAACTTTCGACCTAAAAATAATTCTGCAGGGTTTTTTCCCGCCATTTCATTCACTGCTGTATGAATAGAATAAGCAAATTCATGTAAGAACCGGTCCCATGTATCATGTTGATCGTTCACATAATTTGCAATCATTTGCACAAGATCGCGATTTACGCGTTCGGTTCTATTTGCCTGAGGTCTATAAACAACAGTCTTCACAAGCCTTATTCCTAATCTTTCATTTAAAGGCTCAAAAATATCGGAGATAAATTGGGGACCATTATCACTTATTTATTTTACTGGAGCTCCAAAACGTGATATATAATTATCAAAAAAATTATCCGCTATTACTCCAGCCGAGGCTTTTTTAAGAGGTATGATTTCAGCCCACTTGCTGAAGTGATCTGTAATTACTAACTCATGTCGGTTACGTCTCACTCTCAATACCGAGTAATACCTAACAAATCTAACGTAACTATCTCATTTGGATAATTTGATATAAACGGAATTAATCGACTAGCTGGTAACGCGTTTTTATAATTATTAACTTGGCACATGTGGCATGTAGAGACATATTGATCAATAAATTTTCTCATGTACGGAAAATAACAAACGTCCCTTATTTTATGGTAAGTCTTAAAACGTCCAAAATGACCTGCTATAGGCTTGTGAAATTCTCTCATTATTTCATTCCTTAAAGACTTTGGAATGTATACTCGCATTTCACCTAATGACGTTGCATATTTCGCATTAAACAACAAGCCCTCGATTAACCTGAAATTGCGGGACCAATTCTCACATATTGTCGCATTAAAAGTAGTCGGTAGGCCCTATACCGACAATGTTAAATTGAGCCATTTTAGGAACCTGTTTCTCAGAAATTGTTAAATATAAAAATTTCAAATTTTGGCTGTATAATAATTAGGCTTTTTTATTTAAATAATGGTAAAATGTTTCAAATATATTGTTTACTTTTTTCAAAAAATTTCATCGTAAAAGTATCGCTTTGAAATTTGTGAAAATTGTCATTTTTTTTACGATAACTGCTTCTGAGCAAAATATTTTAAGAAAATCTCCAAGAAAGTAGCTCCATTACATATAGTTACATATTATTTATGTGCAGTAAAAATTGCAAGTAGTTTCATTCATTATTTTCTATGAAAAAGGTACACGAACTTTGAAAACAATCATTTTGAGATAATTGCATTTTAAGTGTAAAAATGCACTTAATTACAAAAATAATGAATTACAACATGTATTTGCCCTATTTTATTAAACATTAGTATCTTCTTAATTTTTTAAACATAAAATATGAAACAAAAAGCCTTAAAATGTTCAGAAAATACATATATAGTAATTTTCAGTTTTTGTTCAACGAGATTTTTTTTAGCATTTTGCATCAATTTTCACAAATTATGTAACAATCTGTGAAGAATTTTAACTTCAATGCATTATAAATATTAAATTTGACCTTATAACATCATAAATATAATGTAAACATGTATCAATATGTAAAATTCATGATTTGGGAATACGTGATTTTACGATGTTAGAAAAACTTAACTATGGATTTGTATGTTTCCATGCAAACACAATTTCTAAAAGTTTCAAAATTTTCTCTAAACTGTACAAAGGATTTCTAAAAAAGTCAAAAATAACACTGTTTTTATGTTTTTAAATATGAAATTGGTGTATTTTTATGCATGTAACAAACTTCTCGCAACGACAAAAAGCATTACACATCTGAGTTGTTGTTAGTTACCTATTATTGAAAAACCTTTGAATTATTAAAGCTTAAAAACTTGTCTGAACTGTAAATAAACATGAATATTTGCAATTAAGTGAAATATTTAAAATATATTGTTTAGTTTTCTCAAAAACATGTAACATAAAAATATCACTATGAACTTTTTACAAAATTGACATTTTTTGTCACGATATATGGACTCCAGTCAAATATTTTGGGAAAATCCCCAAAAAACTCACATAAATATACGAGCGCTGTTCAGAAAGTATGGAGACTGAATTTATTCTATTTATTCCAGAAAACCCCTAGCGGAGGGACTGTGCGCATCATGCGCGCGCATATTTCATCTTGTCTCACAAAAATCGATAGGTCTGTACAGCACGCCGTTCAGTCACACTGACTTCTTTCACGTGGAGTATTTGCGTGCGTTCATCGAAAAAAGAAAATGTGTGAAAACACGAATCAGCGAATCTGTATCAAGTTTTGCTTTAAGCTCGGTAAAACGGGCACCGAAACCTACGAGATGATGAGAACAACATTTGGAGATGAGGCGATGAGTCGTGCTTGGGTTTTCTAGTGGCTCCGACGATTCAAGGAGGGTCTTCAATCAGTGAACAGTGATCCCCGTTCTGGATGCCCGTCCTCCTCTCACAATGAGGTCAAGATTGCACAAGTGAAGGCTGTGGTGCGCTCTTATCGTTGTTTAACAGTCAAAAAAATTGCACAGGAGTGTCACATTTCCGTAGGATCATGTGATGAAATTTTGAGAAAGGACTTGAACATGCGCCGAGTGTCTGCAAAGTTTGTGCCGCGTCTCCTCACTGAGGATCAGCAATTCCAACGACTGGCAACATCATCTGATTTGTTTCAAAGTGAAAGTTATGATCCGGAGTTCATGAAGCTCATCATCACTGGGGATGAGTCGTGGGTTTACGGATACGATCCCGAAACAAAGCAGCAGTCGTCACAATGGAAAACCCCCGGATCTCCTCGGCCAAAGAAAGCACGGCAGGTGCGATCAAAGATCAAACTCACGTTGATTGTGTTTTTTGATGCAGATGGAATTGTTCATCATGAGTAAGCTCCCCAGGACCAGACAGTGAACAAGGAATTCTACTTGGACGTCATGAGGAGATTACGAGAGGTTGTTCGCAGAAAACGACCGGTGTTGTGGGCGTCCTCTCGCTGGATACTTCATCATGACGGAGCCCCAGCACACACCGCCAATCTTGTGCAGTAGTTCCTGACAAAACACGTAACAATCCAAGTAGCACATCCTCCCTACTCGCCGGTTATGTCACCTCCTGATTTTTTCCTCTTTCCCAAGATCAAGAATACCTTAAAAGGACACCGGTTTCAGGACATTGAAACCATAAAACAGAATTCGACACAGCAGCTTCAGGCCATCCCAAAGTCTGAGTTCCAGAAATGTTTCGAGGACTGGAAACATCATTGGGCCAAGTGTGTTACTGCCAATGGAGCATATTTCGAAGGAGATTGACTCAAAACCTGTTTATGTATGTATGTTTTTGCATAATAAATTCAGTCTCGATACTTTCTGAACAGCCCTCGTATATAGTTACATATAAGTAACATGAGGGGAAAAAATTCATTACATTCATACATTATATTCTGAGAGAAAAACATGAATACAGTTTTAAAAACATCATTTTTGAGAAAATTGAATTTTCACTATAAAGTGCCACTTTATCACAAAAATAATGAATTACAACATGTATTTGTCCCATTTTATTAAACATTAGCATCTTTGCAATTTATTTTGCATAAAATAGTAAACAAAAAAGTTCTAATTTGCCCAGAACAGCATTTTTCATTTTTTTACGAGAAAACATCAAAATTTTCTCACATTCTGTATCAATTTTTAAAGAATTTGTAGCTTTCATGCATTACGGATATAAAATTTGAACAGAAAGCCTCATAAATATAATGTGAAAATGTATCAATATGGTTTTGCTCAATATGGTGTGAATTTAAGATGGCATTTAAAAATACCTGATTATACGTTTCGTAAGTTTTTCTTAGGTTTTCGTAACATTATCATTAGGTTTTGTTGTTGCAGACAGTTTCTAAGTTTTAAACTTCAAAAGTTACTCTAAATTGGACAAATGATTTCTAAAACAGACAAAATAAAACAGTTTTTATGTTTTTAAACATGAAATTTATGTATTTTTAAGAATGTAACAAGCTTCTCGCAAAGACAACAAACATCACATTTAATGTATCCTCTCATACCTTTATCTCAGAAACTATTAAACATAAAGGCTTAAGATTTTGACCACATGTATTAATTATACACTTATATTTATACTGAAGTGAAATTTTTTAAATATATTAATTAGTTTTTTCAAAAACAAACTTTTAGTTGAGCGAGCAAATGTGATTATTATGAATTTATTGAAAATTGTCATTTTTTGTTATGATATCTGCTTAAAAATATTTCAAAAATGTCACTTCAGTATACACAATTGCATTTAAGAAACATAGTACATGCATACATTTAATTCACAAAATTTTAAAAATTATTTAGAAAACCATTTTTATAAAAAAAATCTTACCTTGTAAAAGTATAATCCTTTCTCTTTTCCATGACAGATTATCTTCATTATACCTTATGTAGTTTTTAAATTAAGATTTATTACGAGTATATTTCTCACCTGGTCACAATCCTAAATCTTAATTTTGTTTCTTTTAACACTTTACTTAAACACGTGAAGATTTAGTAATAATTAAGAATAACTAATTAAAAATGAATTTCAACTAAAGAAAAGACATAAATTTCAGTAAAAAATGACTACATTTTAAGTATAACAATTACTAAAACCCACATGAAAATCTGAAATTGCCTCCAAAGGGTTTTAGCAAATCTAACACAGCTGCAGTTAAACAATTATCTAAAGTTAATTTGGGTATTGAAAAATAAAAATTAATCAAGGCTTTGCAACTTTTCCCAAGTTTTAAAAAGACAATGTTTACATTTCTATCTGTCAAAATGGGCGTGGTAAATCAGCTGATTAATTTTTAAAAATAATTTTAAAATACTTCTAATTCATATAATGGCTTGTATGGTATATCATTGGAAAGTTCTTGATTTGGAGATTTTACGAATATCAAAAACTCAAAATCGATTTCTGAAAGGTTTCCACCCGACTGACTGCTCTTAACCGAGCTATCTTCTGGGTTTTCTAGATATCTATAGATATGACCTAATTCTGGGTCTTATCTTTGCTTTTCAATTAATTGTTCTCGTGACGAAAGTACCAAATCCCTGATTATTGCGCAATTAACTTTCTCTCCTATTATACTTTAAAACGGGGGTTCCTCGACAAAACGTTAGAGAACGCATTTTGAGTTCCACGACGGTGTTCTCATTTTATATTAAATTATGCTAAATTTAACACCCATCTAATCATTCTACTTGACAAATTTTTACCATTTGTCAAACGTGTCAATGCAGCGTGATCCGTAATAACTTTAATCGGCAGTGAACCTTCGGTGGGTCGAAAAAATTGTTGAGCACCGTGACCCTTTCAAAAAATGATTGGAAATGGGAAACGACCTTTTTTGAACTGACCTTTGTTGAAATCGTCTCATTTGAAATTTATCATGAACACCATCTCATTTGTCTCATTTGAAATTAATCATGAAAACCATCTCATTTGAAATTAATCATGAAAACTGTCTCATTTGAAACCATTTCACTTGAAATTAATCATGAAACCTGTTTCATTTGAAATTAATCATGAAACCCATCTCATTTGAAACCATTTCCCTTGAAATTAATCATGAACACTGTCTCATTTGAAACCATCTCATTTGAACTGAAAATCCTCTCCTTTGAAACCATTTCACTTGACATTAATCATGAACACTGTCTCATTTGAAACCATCTCCTTTGACTTGAAAATCATCTCCTTTGAATCGAAACTCATCTCCTTTGAAACGAAACCCATCTCCTTTCAAACCCTCTCCATTGAATCGACACCGTATTTTTGTCCCCCCCTTTTTTTTCGTTTTAAACGGCTCATTTTACATGACTCTTGTCCCTTTTCCCCCTCCTTTTTATCCAAACCATGCCTTTCAGATCCCAAAGGAACGTTCCAACGGCTCTTTTTGTATGAATTGTGTCCCTTTTCACCCGTTTTTATACCCCAACGTTGTGTTTAGGGTCTCGATTTGAAAGGGACACAAAATATCCCAAAAGCGTTAACATGTATGGACAAAATAAAATTTTTCAAATTTCCCACCAAAAGATTTTTCAGGGCCGAGAGAAAATGTTTCATGCCACCCCAGAGCGACGATTGAGACAGGGGTCAAATGAAATGCTGGACAGGTCCAATGAAACAGAGGTCTCCCAAAAATAGTTTTAACACGGGGGTCAAATGACATGCTGGACTGGTCCAATGACATGCTGGACAGGTCAAATGAAATGAATGACACAAAATTTTTCAAATTTCCCACAAAAGGTTTTTAGCGCCGAGAGAAAAATTTTCATTCCACCCCAGAGCGACGAGGGATCAAATGAAATTCTTGACAGGTCCAATGAAACAGAGGTCTCCCAAAAATAATTTTAACACGGGGGTCCAATGACATGCTGGACATGTCAAATGAAATGTTTTGGTGAGAGGAACACCTCATTCCAATCTTGGTGACGATTTACAGTGATGCATCTAGGGGAACCACCTCATTCCAATCTAGGTGACGATTCACAGTGATGCATCTAGGGGGACCACCTCATTCCAATCTTGGTGACGATTCACAGTGATGCATCCAGGTGAGAAGGTCTGCAATCTTGGTGTATGAATGGACCAATCTTGGTGTAAGAATGAACCCGAAAAAAGAGGGGGAACTGCCCCCTATTTTCGGTCTTGAAGATTTTTGCTAAAAAAACATTTACTGTTAAGACTGCCAGAATTTGAGATGGAAACAAAACTCCAAATCCTGACAGTCTTAACAAAAAACATTTAGCCATTCAAAAGCACTCTGAAGGTATGACTGCTGGCCTTTTATACTCTAATGAGGTCACGTGAAACAATTTCTATTGGCTGGTCCTTCCAACGTTGTCTTGAAACACCGAGTCGAATCGATTGGCCCAGAAAGATTATTCAGCCTAAATGAGCGCACATTAGCTGAGCGATCCAAACTTGGTATACCCAAAAAAAGGGGGCGAGTCAACTCGACTCGATCCCCCTTTCCAATTTTTTTTTACAAAATTGAAACGCCAAAGTTGGGTTCAAAGGATATTCTGACGCGTGACTCGATTCGACTCAGAATAAATATATGGGGGTAAATACGATAGGGGTGGTCCAACAAGTGTTGTACCGAAATCATTCTGACAAAAAAATGAGACTTATTCATTATTTATTGAAAAAATATATATAATGAGCTACAGGCAACTATTGACAGATCCATGGGTTGGATGGCTCCGATAGATTATTGACCGATAGAACTACTGACAGACAGATCCATGAGTTGGATGGGTTTAAATCCAATATTTTTGACACAAGAGTTTAGTCTGGGCATGGTCAAGTCCATAGGCTCTCTTTCAAATTCATCCAGGAAAGAGAAGAGATCTCCATCAAAAATAGAGGGTACCGTGTGAAGCAGCTGGAGTTCTTGGGGTCCAAATACGAACGACATGAGCTGGTCGAATGCATCTGTCGACTCCAAAGGGTCCAAAATGTCGAGCTCTGGGAGAAGCTGCACAGGTGGAATCTGCACAGGTGACTGTAGGACTTGTGACACTGGAATCTGTACAGGTTCTGATACATGTAGAATCTGCATAGGTGGCTGTGGGACTTGTGACACTGGAATCTGCACAGGTTCTGATACATGTAGAATGTTCATAGGTTCTGGGAGAATCTGCATAGGTGGCTGTGGGACTTGTGACACTGGAATCTGCACATGTTGTGGAACATGTAGAATGTTCATAGGTTCTGGGAGAATCTGCATAGGTGGCTGTGGGACTTGTGACACTGGAATCTGCACAGGTTCTGGATCATCTGGAATCTGCACAGGTTCTGATACATGTAGAATGTTCATAGGTTCTGGGAGAATCTGCATAGGTGGCTGTGGGACTTGTGACATTGGAATCTGCACAGGTTCTAGGACATCTGGAATCTGCACAGGTGGCTCTAGGACATCTGGAATCTGCACAGCTGGTTGTGGAATATGCACAGGTGATGGTGGGACATCTGGAATCTGCACAAGTGGTTGTGGAATATGCACAGGTGATGGTGGGACATCTGGAATCGGCACAGGTTCTAGGACATCTGGAATCGGCACAGGTTCTAGGACATCTGGAATCTGCACAGGTGATTGTGGGACAAGTGGAATCTGCACAGGTTCTAGGACATCTGGAATCTGCACAGGTGGTTGTGGAATCTGCACAGGGGCCATCGGTCGTTCAGATCGTCTGGATACACGTCTCATGACGGGAGTGATGCGCACTCGTTTCTTGGGTAGAGAGCTTTCCTCTAAAGGTCGCTTTTCGGCCGGTACATGAATCGGGGTAGGTGGAGGTAGCTTGTAAGGAGTTTGATTAAACTTTTTCATTTTCCGGAAATCTCCCACGTGGAATCCCTTCTGAATGAGCTGGGGGAGAAGGGATTCGGGGATAATGTCCAAACCAAAGGCGGTTTTTTGAACCGTCAACACAATGTAGTGTGCTCCAGCCGGGATCGGATATGCCGTGTGCGGCTCTAAAATGGTTCGATGGTAGAGCATTTGGTCATGGGGCTCAAAACTTCTCCGAATCACATTGGGTTGGGCTCGGCACTTGAGACTGGAGGCTGGCAATTCATAGATCAACATGGGTACATGCGTCGTTTCAATCAAGTGAATCTCTCCGGATTTCACCGTTCGCAAGCCAAAGGTAAAGTCTTTTTTGGCAAAAAAATATGTTGTTGTAAATGTAAACCATTCTCTTGTCGGTATTTTTGAGCAGTCTGTCTGGATTTCTCAACAGGCCTTTGGATGTTTTTTCCCACATCACGTCGTTGGGTCTAAATTCATTGACATGCTTTGCCTCCATGACGGCCCGTTTGAAATTGTCCAACCACGTCTTTTTTTGATGCCAATGGTCTTTACAAAACAGAACAAACACTCGTTTGGCGGTGGGCTCTTGGTAGATGATACCAGCTCGGACTTGGCCCTGCCGAGCAGCATATTCCAATGAATCGGGTTTATCGGGCAGCATCACGGGCACCACCGTGGCAGAAAGGTGCTCGGGGAAGGCAACAATCGGGTCCATGACGAATGAAAAGTGTTTAAAGTATCTCTCGCTTTTATACGTTTCAAACAGGATGCGATTCAACAAGGAATGCAAAAGGAAGCCGTGGCGTCTTTAAATGCGTCCGTCACAGTACCAACATGGATGGACGATCACCAGGGATGAGCGGTCAAACCTTGAGTGTGGAAAAAATCTTGGGAGTAAAAAGTTTTAAACTATACTACGTCACAGTACAACCATGGATGAACGATCACCATGGATGCGCGGTTAAACTTTAAGTGTGGCTCTTAAGACAATCGTGAAGAGTAAAAAGTTTTAAACTATACTACGTCACAGTACCAACATGGATGGATGATCACCATGGATGAGCGGTTAAACCTAGAGTGTGGAAAAAACTCTTAAGACAATCGTGAAGAATAAAAAGTTTTAAACTATACTACGTCACAGTACCAACATGGATGGACGATCACCATGGATGAGCGGTTAAACCTAGAGTGTGGAAAAAACTCTTAAGACAATCGTGAAGAGTAAAAGTTTTAAACTATACTATAAAAAAATTTTTTTTTAGTGAAACCTTTCATCTTTTCTGCCCGAGTCCTTTTTAAATTTTCTTACATTTCATTCTTTCCATTTTCGGCCCTGATGGTGAGACAACTCTTGTGCTTCCCAATACGCTTTGGAAGCCAACCTTGGCGTCTAGAGCAGCCCAAAAAATGGGAGAACTGGTCCAGAGCTATGCTCCTTTCCAGTTCTCCCATTTTTCTGGGGACGGTCTCTAGGATGTTCTCAATGGGTTGGGTGCCCTGCAGAGGGGACAGGTATTACTCACGCCCAAGTGTTGCAACAAACATTGCAAGTGAAACTCATGGCCACATTGTGTCTTTTCTGGCCAGTGCATCGGACAGATGGAGCATACGTCGGGGACTTGAAACACGGTATCGGGCCATTTCTCTGCATAACATCCATCCAACACCGCTTGAGTTAATAGAGTCCACGTGGTCAAGTTTTGCGGACCCTGTCGTTTCCAAGCCTTATATGCCAAACGGTATAAGCTGGATTTTTGGCATCCACAGAGCTTCAATGAAGGCTTTTCCTTTGGAAGCCTCCTGCTGCACGTAGTCACTGGACACGTCCTTTGGTTGTGAACGAGCAAAGGCTCTGACGCGAAGAATGTCCAGAGAATGATGATCAGGGAACACTTTGGTCAGCAGCTCCCCAATACGCTGTTCAGTGTCATTGTGGAGGTCAATAATTTCTGGAGGTTGCAAGCCGTTGACAATGATTCGAAACTGCGTCATAAACGTAATGCAATCAGAGAGATGCACTCCCTGGTATTGGATCAGGTAGACTTGAAAGGCGTGCTCGGCCTCCATGTCTATGAGGCAAATGGCTTCCGAGTCCTGTTTTTATACTAGAGATAAGCAGGAAGTGGCTTTTGATTGGCTCGTGAGAGAAGCAGAAAGGGAGGGGCTATGAAAGACAACAGGGTTGAACCATTCTGCACTCAGGCTAGCATAATAGTGTGGGACAAGGTTGGGGGTCACCACGAAGGGTGAAAGACACTAAAAAATTCCATCGATAAAATATTGGACGGGAGATAATTTGTAGCTCACGCCCGCATGGGTGGGGTTCGTTTATAAGACGATAAATTGGAGGCATTCAAAATGATACATAGATTTCATTTTTTGTTCAGATTTTATTTTCCCTTCAGATTTTATTTTACAGTGAAAAAAAGTTTATCTCTGTGAAGAATTTCCGTTGTGTCGTGGAAAGCCACTTTTGACATAGTGATACATTGTCTGCCAACGTACGCTATTTTGGTCCATCATATGCATGGCTCGAGGTAAATATTCCTTTCCACTCTGTAAAATTTCCTCCAATCTTGCTTCGGTGGGCTCGCCGTACAACATTTGTTCTTGAAACACCATCGATTCCAGTAAAACGGGGATGGCACAATCATGGGGTGGTACATCTCCCTGACCACACACTAAGCAATCGGGTTGACAAGAGCATGGAGCCGAAATGACTGGCATGGTGGTACGATAAATTGTCAAGATAAATGATCAAAGAGGTGTCCAGGATATAATTTCAAAATGACCTATCTCCAGCTCAAATGATGTTTAATCATAGATTAAAAACAAAATTACCAATCTCGAATAAATTGTTAAATGCTGAATTATTTAATAACATTCGAGAAAAGTTAATAAAAAGGAAAAACGTTCAAAAGATACATTATAATAAAACTGCTCATCCATTACCTGAACTTGAGCCAGAAGATAATGTCAGAATACTAAATTTTAAAAACAAACTTGGGAACCGGCTAAAATAGTTTCGAAGCAGAAATTTCACCCTAGGCCATATTTTGTTAAAAATCAGTCTTGCAATATTTTAAGACGTAATAGAAAACATATAAGCAAATCAAGCACACCCTTTAATATAGAAACAGATCCCCCAATGACATAAATACTTTCAATTCTGATTCAGAAGTACTTGTAAATCCTCCAAATATACAGAACTGTAACGAGTCGGATTGTAATGTCCAAAGAAGAAGTAACCGTGTTTATAAACCATCTTATTTAAATGACTACGTTATATGATTAATAACTTAAATGGGGATGCCATGATAATTATAACTGTGAATGTGTACTTGTGTTAACTGTGTATTGTAACTGTATATGATTGCTTGTGTTGTTGCTGTTGTGAGATGACGTTGTCACACCTCATGCTTAATAAAATGATATAATAACGAAGAACTGTTTGAACTGTTCGAATGCAAAAATGTTCTGAAGAACATTTTAAAACTAATAAACATAACACCAACTACAAGTCATAAAAACCAGGCTGTGTGTATCGTTTCATTTTATATTCTTTCGAACAAGTGGTCGGAAGAACTATTGCAAAGAAGTCACGGTCGGGTATTTAAAATTAATAGCGCCAAGAAAAGTTGACACTACAATGAGTGCATTTTTCTGAAAGATGAAAAATGAGCTTTTAACTTAAAATTTTTTTAAAAAAAATTATGGAGAAAACAATTGTAAATATGCATTTGTTACTTCTATGTATGATTTCGCTAAGATGCAACAATTCCTTTGGTTATTTGTTTTAATGGTTTATTGAAAAATGTTTGTAATTGTACAGTGTATGTATATATATTGTTATATTGTTTCATATTAATGTACATCTGGTTTTGGGGAAACACGGCGTAGACAGTCTACGAACAATAACAATAACGGCGCTGCGCGATATGAGGGGAAGTTTATTGGAAAAACAAGATGCGGTGTATGTATGAAAATTAGTTGTAATTTAAAGGTGATATGTAATGTATAAAAATTGTGCGATGTATCCGAATTTAATGTGAAAAATTGTTATCCGAAGAGTTTTTATTTCAGGGTGACAGACCCTGAATTCTCGGTAGAAAGCCAACTCTCAAAGTTTTTAATGTAAAGACGACAGAATGGATGTGCAGTATACAAAAAGAAGATTATAATAATTTTTAAGTAGCATTTAAGTAGAATTAAGTTAGTTAAGAGTGTGTGGCCCTCGTTTTTCCAAATAAGGCATATATGGTTTTTTTCTGGGTGCATTGCCTGGATAGGGCAAGCCCATTTATTTTGTAAAAGTGAGAATCTACTGTGATTAAATTACATAACTATTAATGTTGGTCTAGTTAATTGAGTAAAATTTATTGTGGCTGTCGAAAGTTCAAATTAAGGAGGAATATTAAAAATTAAACTTAAGATGAATAGTGAAAATTAAAGTTTAAGTTGAATATTGGAAATAACGGGTTAGAATGACTATTCGAAGTTAAAATTTAAATAGGGCATGGAAAGTTGGAAGTAGAAAAATAAAGTTTAGGCACGTAATTTCTTAAGGGCCATTAAAACCCTCGAATAAATCCCGTTATGCTTCTTGGAGGGATTGTGACAGGCTCACGCGTCTTTTCATTAACATATCCTTTTGGGTTCTTTGGGACCAGAATTAATGGCAACTCTTTTCCAACCAAATCCAAGAAGTGAGGCGTGAAAGAAAGATGCAAATTATTAAGCTTTTAAATATCAGAAGTTAGAATAAGCGGTGTGGCAATTTGAGGAATTTAAAGATAACCCGTGGTTCAAGCGTGAAGAGGTTTTGGAAAACGTTAACTGACGGCAAACAAAAATTATACGTGATATAGAGCCCTTAGGTCAAGGTGCATACTATTGCACTCGAGTAAATACGCAACTTCATATAGGATTATTGTGATCGCTACTTCAGACTACATCAAGGTAGGATTGACTATTTAATATCAGGATCTGTGATAGCATTGGAATTGAGTTTAGGTGAGTCAGTTATTGATAGTGGTCCGGGTTAAGTAATTTCGGTATTATATATATATTGTGTGTTTAGCCTCCGTAGATTCTCTCACATATATTATTATAACCTGATTTGTTAAACGATTAAGTTAAAGATCTTAATAAAGTCATATTAAGATCATGACGGCTCCTAGTTCTTCCTTTATTCCTACACCTCTAAAACACGCTGATAATCAAAGAGAAGGTCACCCGAGGGGGGCGACATCACAGCTTGAAGAACCTTGATCCTCCCTACAGGTGAATATTCATGGGACATAATCAGGATGCTGTGAGTTCTTTACAAAGCAGTTTAATTCCTATAGTAATTGACAATGCTTATTATATGAAATCTATATTAATAATATTTGACTATGTACAAGAGCAAAATAAATAGCTTAGTTAAAATTATCATTTCAATGTCAAACCATCTCAATCATAAAACGATATATTATGAATCATAAAACAACATATTGCATTTATTTTTTTAACACAATTGATTCAATGTACACTTAAAATAAGTCTAACAAAACTAGTGTATGTAGATATATAATTTTGATTTCTATATGTTACGTAATTACATCCACTATGCAACACAAAAAACAATTGAGTTCATACAACAAATATTCCGTATAAATACAGAAACAGGTTATTTTTGAATTAACATATGTCTAATAAAATAAATATAAGCGATTGTTAAAATAATGTAAATAAAATTGGTCGAAAACTATTTGATATTGTTGTGAAAGCTGTCGCCAAAATTGTTGCCAAGGTTACCATAAATAAGAATCGAGCAGTGTTTGCAACAAAATACATGGGATTATTTCAAAAAAGCACAACAAAATTTGACTAATATCATTTTAACACAAACCCAGGGCCGATCCTAGCAGGTGTGCAAAGCGTGCACCGCACGCGGGTAGCCGAAACAAGGGGGCGGCCTCCTATAATTCTATCAATCAAGCAAAAAATTTTTCTGAATTTCTCAAAATAAAATTTATAAGTTGAATAAATATGATGAATTTTCAACAGTTATTGCAAAATCAAAATAAGTCCCGATTTCCCTATAGCATAACATAGTTCGAGAAAAATAAGAATGGATTTAAAACTTTGAGGAACATTCCTTCTCATCAGGGATGAAGCCTACCTTATAAGGGGGCTAGTATCACTGATCCGGGCTCCCTAGCTACGAGGGCCCTGGACGTTTGTAAGCAAAAAGTCGTAAAATGTTATTAACGGTCATATTAAGAGTTCCTTTCTACGTTTATAAAATAGTATGTCACTGGCTTTAAACGATATAAATTATTCATGTGAATTCTGAATCTCAGGACCCACATTAAAAAAAGTTTAAAAGCTGGTAAAATTACTCATTATAATGAGAAAACAAAGAATGGTATGTGATCAGAAAGCAGGAAAAACTTCTAATTCAAAGCGGTTCGACAAAAAGATCGCTTGAAGTGAGATACAGACAACGTTTGGGACGGGAAAAATCCATTCAGAATTTTATTTGCTTGTAAATGAAAATACCCCCTTCGTCTGTTGATTGATTGACTGTAATAAACGTCACACTAAGAAGCTACACGAAGGCTTGGCAGTTGGGAATTTTTTCAGAAGTGGTCCAGTGAAAGAGAATACTAGATTTTATTTTTCCCAGTTCTCTTTTATTTCTGTAACAACCAAAAAACTGAATGTGCATTCAGTAAGCTTCCCGTTCCGCGAAAGATCTGGTCCATAAGCGCCAGAAGTCTTCTGTCACCCTCCAAGTCTATAGTTAATTATTTTTTTAATGAGTATCAGGAGTTCTTAACGCTGGTCTCATGGGGGAAGGGAGAGAGGGTGCTAAGGAAGAATTTCGACACATCGGACAAAAGTGATGAACATCACGATCAAAATTTATGACATGCTTAAGGAGGAATCAAAAGAATAGGGCAGAATGACCCTCAGAAAAAAAATACCCCTTTTCGAAGAAAACTGAGGAAATTTTGCGTCAACTAATTTCTTTTAGACAAGACAAAAATCGGAACAACAAAAAACGGTTAAACAACAAAAAGGGTAACTATATTTTCACTTTCAAAATTCTCTTTTCGATTTTTAAGATTTAATGCCCAGGTATTTTAATCATTGCGTAAGATAAAGTGAAAAAAAATATTTTGTTGCGTTTGGGCTATAACTATTTTATTTATTTATTTATATAAATATAAGTAACTGTCATCAGTTTCTTAGAGTACTTTCATGTTGATTAACATATTTAAGTGTATGTTTTCGTAGCTTGAATGTACCGTAATCTTCTTAAAACATTTTCAATTAGGATTGTTATTCAAATGTAAGATTATTATTTGCCTCTCGTATAAAAATAATTTCTTTAGTCACTTATGAAAAACGGCAGTAGTTCATTTAAAATACAAAACACTAATGATCCTTTGAGTACATTCATTAATTATTTACCATACTTAAAAGGATCCTAACAATAGCTCGAAATTGAAATAAAACGTAGTTATATTTATTTTGATGATTTTGTTTGTAATCATAAAGTATTACGATAATTTCGTTTAGTAATAAATGAACCAATCTATAATTTCTAAATATCTAATTTAAATTGCTTCAAACTGTGAAAAGAATTTTCAAAGAAATAAAGTATGTTAAGTTTACATAAAGATACACACACATTTTTTTCTTTTTTTTGAGGTAACATGTGAAATAAACAAATAATTTTTCTAATATACTCTAAGACTGCTAAGAGAACCATTATTTGTAAGATTGAATTTGAAAAGCACAATTTTTTTCTTTTTTCCCTTATTGCTATTTTAAGAGTGATTTGCACGATACCTTCTTGATTAAGATCTTTCACCCAGAGAATTTCAAAGAATATTTAATGCTACCTAATAATTAAATATGTGTGTAATTAATTATAAAAATACATAAAAATCGTATAATTTCTTTAAAATATTATATAGCATTCTGTATGCTTCTAATAAAGTTAATCAAAATCCATAACCATCTATAGCAATATTTAAAATCTTTAAAAAAGGCAACAATAAGAATGTCAGAACTATGGCAGAAATTTCTTTTAAAAAAATTTAATAGAAGGATTATTTTTACAGAACAATAATAAATGTTGAAAAATATAAGTAATATTCTTTTAGTTGCCCCTACTAGTATAAAACTATTAAATTAAAGTGATAGCAAAATGCATTACAGAAATAAAATATGATAAACACAATTTATAAAGTAGATAAGTGATTTCAAACAAAACAGAAATGTGAAAAATTATTCAATAAGTAGTAAGGTGGTATAATCTTGAGTATTTTTAATGTAATTAAGATACAAATTTAGTTAAAAAATTTTAGATTTCTTTTGTGATATTGTGGTCTTTGTCAAAAAGCTTTGAGTTATCTTAGAAATTTCAAATTATTCTAGAAATGTTTTATTGTTCTGTTTAATCTCAAAATATTAAGATATTTGAAAAAACAAACAGACATATATAATAATAGTATTAATGTTTTATTAACTTATATTTAGAAACTTTAAAAGGAAACTTTACAAATTCAGAACATTGTGATTGTGTTTCTAGTTTCTTTTTAAAAAACCTTAGAATTTTTAAAGCTTACTTTTGGTGGAGATATTTTAATAAATTTGACTATAAGTTATTTTTGGAAGCTAAGCAACGTTTTTGTTCTAGAAATGAAACTATGATTTCCATAAGGAATAAAAGAATTAAACTAAATATGTTTGTATTAAATCAGAAATTTCATAATTCAGTCAGAAAATTTGAAAAAAGATGAAATGTAATTTTTGAGAGTTTGGGGGAAAAAAATTAAAAAGCTTAAGATTATTATTTTAATTTTCTAAATATTTCATGGAAAAAATTTACAGTTTGCAATAATAAATACAAAACTTTAAAAAGTTTGAAAATTTAAATTCGATTAAAAAGGAATTAGGTTATTTTTTTAATTCAAAATTTATAACTTTATTTTCAACTATTCACAGAATTTCCTTCCACACTGCTACAAAGAAATAAATTATATGACTCGGAATCAGAAATCATCCCTCAGGCAGACCCGACGCTTTGTGCAAGCATCGAAGTTGCAAAAGAAATGGTCTCGACTTTCCATAATGTAGGCATACTTTTAAAAATATTTTTAACTATATACCGATATAGAATGCATCAGGTCAGAGATCTTTCTCAGTTTTAACCCGGCACTTCCCGTGCAGAGTATGTCATAGCCAACGTCTACCTTTTTTCAACGATCCTACTAAATCTTTTTGGAAAAATGTAGAGTTTCTCGTGTAGCTGACAAGATCATATCCTTTGAGGGGCCTTAGCTTGTAGGCGAATTCTAAATATATGTTTTTGAATTTCGCCTCTTCGGGTATGTCATACCCTGCGCGTGAATCGCCGTTTCAGTTCTGAATGCATGGAGCAAGTTTTAAATCTTCCTTATGCTATGGCGTATTATTGTAGTTATGATGAAGAAATGTGATATTTAAGTAGTTTAATAGATACAGTATTTAACAAATATAGTACAGCAGTATTTTCGGATCAAGAAATTATGTTCGTGATTATGATGAGGAAGAACCAAATGATGAAGAGTATAACAGCAAATATGATTCCTCCACTGAAATCGATCCAGATTTAGAAGAGGGAGACACAGTTATAGAAATACATGTTTTATGTGTATAGACACATAAACATTTGGGAAGAACGTGACTTTAAAGGAGACAACTGGTACACACTTTATTTACTTTCAGATGAACTTTTGAAAAGAAAAAAAAACTTTTCCTGCAACAATAAGAGAGGGAAAAAAAGAAATTCCAAAATGAGATAGAGAGACGGTATACAGCTCTTCAATGAAATAACTTAATAACATTCAAAGATATCTTTCCTAGTAAAAAACAGCCAACTGAGATATTAGAAATTATAGTGAAAAATGATCTTATTCCTTTTTTTTCTGATTCCGGTCTAGCATTAAGAATTTTTTTATCCTTACCTGTTTCTGTAGCTTCCGGTGAAAGAAGCTTCAGTAAATTAAAAATCATTAAAAATTACTTGAGAAATAATGTGACACAAGAAAGGCTTTCAGATTTGGCCATAATCTCAATTGAACCCGAAATCTCAGAAAAAATTGATTTAACTGAAACTATTAACAAATTTGCTTCTCAGAAAGCCAGAAAAGTTATTTTATAGTTACAATAAAATCCGGCGTATAACGTGTGTGCCCCTACACATATTCGCCACATATAACCAGCACCTCCTAGATACAAGGTCTGGCCACTGATATGTGACGTCACTACTAGTAGGGAGAAATCGTCCATCGCCTACGGAGCTTCTCTGATGCATTTTTTTTGAATACTTTTTGTTATTAAACTAATTATACTCTTTTTTTTACAGGAGATTAAAAACAATAGTAAATTAATCATATTAAATTGTATTTCATGTACATAAAACATTAAATACTAGTTTTCCTATTTAAATAATAATTGCAAGTATATGATTATCCATTACTAAGAACGCATTGCGTTGAACAAAAACGCATTTATTACATTGTAGCAAATTATAAGAGACTTTTGTATTCGTATATTTCTTTTTTTACATAACTATGATTATTTCTTAATTTTAAAATTTATCTTCTTATTTTTTTTTCAGAATAGTTACAAAGAGGAAAATAAAATTAGAAATAGTTTTCAAAACAAAAAGCGACATACAAATTTAAAAGCAGTAACTTTATTGGTATCGCACATCAAGTAGTATTAAATAAATTTCAAATATATTTGTAGATAAATCTACGTCTGTATAATTATAGATATATACAGGAAAATAAATATATACTTAAAAATAGATTACATAGTTTATTTAGCTGTTTGTCTGTCACTTTTCTTTCCTTAAATTTTTAGTACCTTTTCTCTCAAAAGTAGTTAAATATGTTTTAAAATTTTAGTGGTATCAAATTAATAAACAAAAGTTTGCTGTCTGCATACCAGCATAAAAAATTACAGAAAACAAGTTCACAAAAATGTTTTTTTTATTAAATCCATACATATATTATTACAGATACATGAAATTAAATATGTACACAGAAACAGATTACACAGTTTATTTAGCTATTTGTCAGTTACTTTTCATTGCTTAAAATGTGTTTCTATATTTTCCCTCCAACAATAGTTATTCAATTATGCATTGTTAAAAATGTAGATTAAATGTTTTAAAACTATTGGTATCATGCACAGTAATAAGCAAAAATTCTTCACTCTCTTCAATAACAGCATTAAAAATTACCAAAAAATAAAAGTTCCCATAAATAACAATATAACAGGTTATCGCAAAATAAGTCAAAAATATATGTTTTAGATAAATTGTACATATCTCTTAAAGCATAGATATATACCTAAAATAAATGTATATGTAGAGAGAAAATATAATACACCCATATATAAAAATGTAATTCATTTAGCTAATAAAAGCAGGTATTTTTCAAAGCAAAAAAAAAAAAAAAAAGACGAACAAATTTAAAAACAGTAGCTTTAATGGTATCAAATACAATCACAGCATTAAGAATTATTAAATAAATTTCAAATATATTTTTAGACAAAAATCTATACTATATAATTATAGATATATACAGGAAAAATAAATACATACATAAAAATAGATTATAGAATTTATTTAACTGTTGTCGCAGTTACTTTTTTTCTTTAAATCTTTGATACTTTTTCTTCCAAAAGAATTGTTGCAAATGTGAATTAAATATGTTATAAGACTTTATTAGTACCATGCATAGTACATGCATAAATTCATTTGAATTTATCAAGCTAATCGATATTTCTGAGGCAATTTGACGTTGATTATTTTGTTTAAGGAACATATTTTCATAATCATTAGAAAGAAGTTTCTGAACTATTTTATATTTGTAGAGCACTGCTGTAACAACAACTGGAGAAGGGCACAATAAACTTCCTCTGTCTAAGTTACGTATTAAATCATAGTTAAAATTTAGTTCAAAAGATTTATTAAGAACAAATGATTTGGAACAAAAGTCCCATTTTAATTTTTTAAGTGCTGCTCTAAAGGGTGTTTTTTTAGAGGTATAGAACTTTAAATTGCAATAAAACAACGATGTATTATTCGATTGACATGAATTTTTTTTATTCGCAAGATAATCTTGTGGAATTACATTTTAAATATGATTTCTGGCATAGGACTGCCATGGCTGGCTCAGATGTAGTCCAATCTGGACGTCCAATTTTCGATGACTTTTTCCAACATTTGTGGCCGTATATCGGTAACAACACGGCGAATGTTGTCTTCCAAATGGTCCAGCGTTTGTAGCTTATCCGCATAGACCAATGACTTTACATAGCCCCACAAAAAATAGTCTAGCGGTGTTAAATCACAAGATCTTGGAGGCCAATTCACAGGTCCAAAACGTGAAATTAGGCGGTCACCAAACGTATCTTTCAATAAATCGATTGTGGCACGCACTGTGTGACATGTAGCGCCGTCTTGTTGGAACCACAGCTCTTGGACATCATGATTGTTCAATTCAGGAATGAAAAAGTTAGTAATCATGGCTCTATACCGATCACCATTGACTGTAACGTTGTGGCATTCATCCTTTTTGAGTGGCCGCGGTAGCCGAGTGGTATAGGTATCGGACTGTGGCTTGCTTTGTCACAGGTTCGAGCCCAGTACCACTAAAGACCCGCCGTGTAGGGCAGCGATGCACGTTAAATCTGTCGAGAGCTGAAACGTCCTCCCGTTGGTGTGGTGTGGTAGTTAGGAGAGGGGGGTGCCAGCTCAGGTGTCTTCCACGTCACTTGACCATGGTTCAAAATTACGTGGTCCGTCGCCAAAAGCCCTCGTGTAGCTGAACAGTGCGACGTTAATATTCAATCAATCAATCAATTCATCCTTTTTGAAGAAGTACGGACCAATGATTCCACCAGCCCATAAAGCGCACCAAACAGTCAGTTTTTCTGGATGTAACGGTGTTTCGACGTACACTTGTGGATTAGCTTCACTCCAAATCCGGCAGTTTTGTTTGTTGACGTAGCCATTCAACCAGAAGTGAGCTTCATCGCTAAACAAAGTTCGCTTATGAAAATCGACCATTATTTTCGAAATAAAATTGCACAATTTGAAAGCTTTGTTCAGGCGTGAGTCTATTCATGATGAATTGCCAAACCAAACTGAGAATAAATCACTTGACAGCTGTTAAATAGGTCGCCATCTTGGAAAGTAATGCCAACTTAAACTTCTATACCTGGGAAAAAAACACTCTTTAGAACAAACACCAGCTAAATATGTTAAAACAGGTAGATACGGCTGAGCATCACGAAAATCTTTTTCAGATAGTGTAATATTAAAATTATGCAATACTGATGACTCTAAAGCATTTTCATTACACGAATCTTCCAAATGAATGTCTTTTAAGTTAATCAGGCCATATGAGTTTGAAACCAAAGTTAGAAGTAAAAAATTTTGCATTCTTAGTTTAGCTTCTACTTCATAAAGCTGTCGAATTAATATTAAATATTGAGAACCTGAAAGTGTTCTATATTTCCCAAAACGACTTTCTAACGCATCTGTTTGAATTTTTCCGGGAAGAAAATATTTAAATTTTAATTCGTTAATGCAATATTTTGACATTTCAAGTAAAGCGTATGTGGTATGAATAAAAGCAAGATGTGTTTCTTTAGTAAGGGTGCCAGTAGTACAATTTTTTCCTTTCCATGAGTCTAACCATGACAAAATTTTATGCAAGAATTCGCGTGTTTGGTTGTCTGGAGATAAAGTAATCGGTTGCTGATAAGGATCAAGCAAATGTTGTCCCTTTAAAGGTGTTTTAACATTAACTATTTTCCACCATGTACAAATTAAAGAAATAAAAATTGATGTTGTTTCATAACTAATTAGTTTATGTTGCTCTCCTAATAGTTGAAGCCCCTGAATAACAAAATTATTGAATATCTTAAGCACAAGTTTCACATTTTGTTTTTCAAGATTTGTAGGACATAAAGCCTTCAAAGTTAAACCATAAGCAAACTTTACTAAATTATTTTTTTCTATGTCATATAGTTGTTTAAGTGTAGAGAAATTTTGCTTCTAATAATGGAAACTTATTATGATCTTCAAAATCTGGAAAATAAAAATATTGACCTGCATTTTTTTGATTAATCCAATTGTTACGAATGCATTTAAAAATGTGCACTGAATCAATAACAAAAAAATAAAGGATTGGAAGAATTAGAAGATTGTGGATATACAATGCTCAATTTGGGAGGAACAGAAAAGTTTGACATTGCTTTTCGATTTATAGAATTATTGTCAGAAACTACACTATAACTTTGAATCTATTGTGTTGTGTGAGTTCAAACTATAATTAGATGCACATTTGAACGACTTCCTTCTTAAATATTATTTTATATATATCTACTTCACTGTACAACACATTACTATAATTACAGATACAATTTCATAGTTGCGTGTTATTTATATACAATCCTCCACTCAGTCACAGTTAAGTCTTTAACTGGTTACAGTTAAATATACCACATCACTGGTTACAGTTAAATATACCACAGAATCCTATATCATCAAGCTCTACGATAGTTTTTTTAACAACAGCAAACAATTTTTCTCCATCGATTTTTTTTCGCTGTCATTATATGAACTACTTATTTAAGAGGAGAAAGAAGACTTTGAATCATGAACACATATGCTGAAGTAGCAGCTTGTTCACTGTTATATGCCATCCCTAGAATATTACTCCCTTTAAAATCTAAATATGGCTTTAAATGGATTTCGTCAAGCATCAGTATGACAGTTTTGTCAACAGATTTTAGGATAGTTTAGGATTTAGATTTTTTTTTCATGTATGCTAGAAAGTTTTCATTTGATTGTACTGTTTGAGGGTTAGTTTTTAAAGGTGTACAAATTTTGCGCAAAGTTCTGGGATGGGGAATATTGAGATAACCTCAATTTCTGAAAAATTTATAGGCATGAGGTGATATGGATTGTAATATACAAAAAAAACCCATAATTTCAAAGGAATATCTAAAAGAAAACTTGTTACTAGTTAAAAACTTGAGTTGGTCAATTAAGAAATGCAGTGCAATTTTTTTATCATCTTCTATAAATCTGAAAACATACTTTCTAAACGATTAACAATAAAACCAAATGCTGTAGGAAAATCATTGGAGCTTTTCATTTCTATTCTGAGAGCCAGTTCGTGTAATATTTCATTTACAACAATAGTATTAACTTTTACAGGAAATTTGTACTTACCAAGTTGATCTATCTTTGTTTGACCTATGTGAATTGTTAAATGTAAGTCTTTATTTATAATCACTGATGCTTTAATAACAGGAGATATTATTGTGTCTAGCATCATAATTATTACTAGATCCTTTTTAAAATGACAGTCCATATGTCCTGAAGCTCCTCTGCATTTAAACACTCTACTAGTTCTGGAAACGACGTAAATGATTTCTTTTTTTCGAATTCTTTCTTGGAAATAATGCTTGCTTGGATTGAACGTTGTAAGTGTTCATTTTCTAATCTTTGCAGTCTCTGCTCAGGGCATTCTCGAGCAGGATTTCCAGAGTTAGAAAGATATGCGGGGAAATCTGTAAAAATAGTTGGCACAGCAAAATTTTGTAGACTGAAACGCTTTAAGGGCACACATATCTTCTCTCCAGTCTTTTCATTGTAAGCTTCGGTGTATCTTCGTATTGCATCATCCGAAAAGTGTAATTCACAAACCTATAAAATTAAATATATATATTGTTTTGCATCAACAAAAAATATTTGTTAGAATTATAACAAAAATTTCTCTGATAATTTGATTTTTTTAAAATGAAGTTAATGAATTGTGAGGTTAACGCTGAGTCATGTTTATCTGTTTTCAGCTTACTTTTGCAGCTTTATTTTTTCTTACTTTTAAAGTCATCCTAACAGTTAAAAAATCAGCTAGTTTTTTTTTGTTGCTGTTGTTGTGAATGTGTTTTGCATTTTGCATTAAGTCCATATTTACATTGACTACGAGCTGTATATCAGAATGGGCTTTCTTTGCTAACAAACTACTAATACTTAAGGTACTTTCGTTGATTCTACGAAAAGGTATTTGGTAAATGACACAAAAAGCAGCAATAGCAAAAACACTAGACAGTTTTTGTCTTATTAACAATGCTTGTTTGGGCTCATTTTTAAAAACACAAATTTTATTAGGGCTACAAAATATTTATTTCATAAACAAAACACCTTTATCATTATACATAAATAAAAATGAATTGCCAATGTTTAAGAAACTCACATGAAAAAAAAAAGAAATGAGCACATTTTCAAAGGTCTTATCGAACCACCTATTAAAGTTATTTGTAGACTTTTAAAATAAAGATATTATTACAATTTACATAAATAGAATAAAATTAAAAAACTTACCTTCGAATACTTTGATGGAGCAAAATCTTTTCTTGAAATGGCTTGTATCCATTTTTTTCGAAGGGAGTCTTTTTTTCGGGAATCCAAACATTTGTACTGTCCCAGTATCTTTATAATTGCTATTGCAATTCGGTACAACGCATGTGTAGACAATTTTTTTATGATATTATCCAAAATTGTCACAAATAAATTGAAAATCTGCAATAAAAATGTAGAAAGCAGCGAACTGTACAGGAGCAACAATCAAAATGGCGTAGGCGAAGCAAGTGGCAAGTGGCATGTAATTTACGGAGTTCCTGTCCCTGTAATGGACGTACCTCCTCATCAGAATTGATAAATTTAAAGCCGAATTAATGGGGTGACATAAAGTGAAAATGAAAAAATTAATAAAAAATTATAGAGATAATTAAATGGACAGACCAAATCTGCTAAAAAACAGTGGCGGACGGAGTCCGCTCACCGAAGGAAGAATTGCCCAGCTTACTGCGATTTGATTGGCCATAACCGATCATCGCAGAAAGTGGGCGTGGAAAAGGATTGGGTCGATCCGAAAATAAACGACCCGAGACAAGGAGATCTTGGAAATTCTTATTTCCAAGATCCCATAGAAAAGAAGGGGGGAAATATGGCGTAGGCAAGTAAAGTGAACTTCAAATCAGGCGGGATTTCTATACCTACTATATGTGACGTCACAAGCCTCTCTCATTTCAGTAGCCAGGCCTTGTATCTAGGAGGTGTTGGTATAACACGCACACTCTTTTACGAAGAAACCTGAAATACATGTGCGCAGTGATCTTGTGTTTTGAAGTCCTTCATTCGAATATTATTCCAAGCTTTAGTAAAAATAGTGTACTTTCAGAATTACAACCCTTTAAGAGTTCATAAGGAATGTTATTTCTTTCACAGAAATAATATTTCGATATATGTAAAAGTCTGATCTTTTCTATGCTCATCTTTTTGTATTTTTAAAGCACTCATTTTTATACTCGGCGTATAAGACACACCCATAAATTTCAGTCTTATTTTTTTGAGTTAAAAGTGCACGTTATACACCGGATTTTAAGGTATAGTTTATTAGAAGTCTTATAGTAGAAGAACTGATATGTATACTTTTCGTTTCACGAAATTTGTGCCTTATTATTTATTTTTATTAGATTGTATTTTTGAGTAAATTCTGTTGTTTTGCCTTTATAATTATTAAATGCTTATTTTTATTTTATAGGTTATGTTTTTGTCAGTTTATTATTTTGTTAAAGTATTTTGTCGCTATTATAACTCATTACCTGGCCAAAAAATGAAATTCTTTTTAATGTGTTTTACTTTTTATTCTTATATAAGTAGATGAGTTTTTAACGTCAACGTTAAGTATTAGTCATACAGTCGGTCGAAAAAATAGCTGAGTACCGTGACCCTTTCAAAAAATGATTGGAAATGGAAAACGACCTTTTTTGAAATGACCTTTGTTGAAACCCTCTCACTTGAAATTTATCATGAACACAATCTCATTTGAAACCATCTCATTTGAAATTAATCATGAAAACTATCTCATTTGAAATTAATCATGAACACCCCCCATCTCATTTGAAACCATCTCATTTGAAATTCATCATGAAAACTGTCTCATTTGAAATTAATCATGAACACCATCTCATTTGAAATTCATCATGAACACTGTCTCATTTGAAACCATTTCCCTTGAAATTCATCCTGAACACTGTATCATTTGAAACCATCTCCTTTGACTTGAAAACTCTCTCATTTGAATTGAAACCCATCTCATTTGAATTGAAAATCATTTCATTTGAAACCCTCTCATTTGAATTGAAAACCCTCTCATTTAAATCGAAAACCATCTCATTTGAAACAAACACCACACCGTCTTTTTGTTGTTTTGTTTCCACCTTTTCCTTTCCAACGACTCTTTTTATATGACTCTTGTCCCCCTCCTTTTTATCCCCACCTTGTCTTTCAGATCCCCAAGGAACGTTCCAATGGCTCTTTTTGTATGACTCTTGTCCCTTTTCACCCGTTTTTATACCCCCACGTTGGGTCTCGATTCCTGTATGCAGCAAAGTCTGCAGGAGGTGTAGGTTGGTCCACGTTGCCTGTAGGGTTCCCGTTTGAAGCCCCGTATGCCCCATAGCCCCCCTGTCCCACGTTGTCTTTCGGGTCTCGATTCCCGTTTGAAACCTGTCCCACGTTGTGTTTCGATTCCTGTATGAAGCCTGTCCTACGTTGTGTTTCGGGTCTCGATTCCTGTTTGCCACAAAGCGTGCCAAAAGCGTTAACATGTATGGACAAGGTAAAATTTTTCAAATTTCCCACCAACAAATATTTTAGCACGGGGCGAGAGAAAAGGTTTCATTCCATCCCAGAGCGACGATTGAGACAGGGGTCATCCACAAATGACATGTTGGACAGGTCCAATGACATGCTGGACAGGTAAAATGACATGCTGGACAGGTCCAATGACATGCTGGACAGGTAAAATGAAACAGAGGTCTCCCAAAAATAGTTTTAACACGGGGGTCCAATGACATGCTGAACAGGTCCAATGACATGCTGGACAGGTCCAAAGACATATTTGGTGAGAGGGCCACCTCATTCCAATCTTGGTGACGATTCACAGGTAATTTGATGCATCTAGGGGAACCACCTCATTCCAATCTTGGTGACAATTCACAGGTAATTTGATGCATCTAGGGGGACCACCTCATTCCAATCTTGGTGACAATTCACAGTGATACATCTAGGTGAGAAGGCCTCCCATCTTGGAAACGATTCACAGTGATGCATCTAGATGAGAAGGGGCGATTCACACAGGTTCCAATCTTGGTGTATGAATGGACCAATCTTGGTGTATGAATAAACCCGAAAAAAGAGGAGGGAACTAACTCCCTATTTTCGGTCTTGAAGATTTTTGCTAAAAAACATTTACTGTTAAGACTGACAGAATTTGAGATGGAAACAAGACTCCAAATCCTGACAGTCTTAACGCCATTCAAAAAGCACGAAGGTGCTGGCCTTTCTTAACGAAAACATTTAGCCATTCAAAAGCACTCCGAAGGTGCTGCCTTTTATACTCTAATGCGGTCACGTGAAACAATTTCTATTGGATGGTCCTTCCAACGTTGTACACCGAGTCGACTCGATTGGCCCAGAAAGATTATTCAGCCTAAATGAGCGCACATTAGCTGAGCGATCCAAACTTGGTATACCCGAAAAAAAGGGGGCCGAGTCAACTCGACTCAATCCCCCTTTCCAATTTTTTTTACAAAATTAAAACGCCAAAGTTGGGTTCAAAGGATATTCTGACGCGTGACTCGATTCGACCCAGATTTCTAAATACGATAGGGGTGGTCCAACAAGTATTGTACCGAAATCATTCTGACAAAAAATGAGACTTGTTCATTATTTATTGAAAAAATATATACAATGAACTACAGGCAACTATTGACAGATCCATGGGTTGGATGGCTCCGATAGATTTTTGACACAAGTCTGGACTTATAAAAAAATATATATACAATGAGCTACAGGCAACTATTGACAGACAGATCCATGGGTTGGATGGGTCCGATAGATTTTTTGACACAAGAGTTTACTCTGGGCATGGTCAAGTCCATAGGCTCCCTTTCATCCAGGAAGGAGAAGAGATTCTCATCAAAAATAGAGGGTACCAAGTGAAGCAGCTGGAGTTCTTGGGGTCCAAATACGAACGACATGAGCTGGTCGAATGCATCTGCCGACTCCAAAGGGTCCAAAATGTCGAACTCTGGGAGAAGCTGCATAGGTGACCGTGGGACTTGTGACACTGGAATTTGCACAGGTTCTGATATATGTATAATCTGCACAGGTGACTGTGCGACTTGTGACACTGGAATCTGCACAGATTCTGATACATGTAGAATCTGCATAGGTTCTGGGAGAATCTGCATAGGTGGCTGTGGGACTTGTGACACTGGAATCTGCACAGGTTCTGTATCATCTGGAATCTGCCCAGGTTCTGATACATGTAGAATGTTCATAGGTTCTGGGAGAATCTGCATATGTGGTTGTGGGACTTGTGACATTGGAATCTGCACATGTTCTGGAACATGTAGAATGTTCATAGGTTCTGGGAGAATCTGCATAGGTGGCTGTGGGACTTGTGACATTGGAAACTGCACATGTTCTGGAACATCTGGAATCTGCACAAGTGGAATCTGCACTGGTGATTCTGGGACTTGTGACACTGGAATCTGCACAGGTGGCTCTAAGACATCTGGAATATGCACAGGTGGTTGTGGAATATGCACAGGTGGTTGTGGAATATGCACAGGTGGTTGTGGAATATGCACAGGTGATGGTGGGACATCTGGAATCGGCACAGGTTCTAGGACATCTGGAATCGGCACAGGTTCTAGGACATCTGGAATCTGCACAGGGGCCATCGGTAGCTCAGATCGTCTAGACACACGTCTCATGACGGGAGTGATGCGCACTCGTTTCTTGGGTAGAGCTTTTTCCTCCAAAGGTCGCTTTTCGACCGGTACATGAATCGGGGTAGGTGGACGTAGCTTGTAAGGAGTTTGATTAAACTTTTTCATTTTCCGGAAATCCCCCACGTGGAATCCCTTCTGAATGAGCTGGGGGAGAAGGGATTCGGGGATAATGTCCAAACCAAAGGCGCTTTTTTGAACCGTCAACACAATGTAGTGTGTTCCAGCCGGGATCGGATACGCCGTGTGGGGCTCCAAGATGGTTCGATGGTAGAGCATTTGGTCATGGGGCTCAAAACTTCTCCGAATCACATTGGGTTGGGCTCGGCACTTGAGACTGGAGGCTGGCAATTCATAGATCAACATGGGTACATGCGTCGTTTGAATCAAGTGAATCTCTCCAGATTTCACCGTTCGCAAGCCAAAGGTAAAATCTTTTTTGGCAAAAAATATGTTGTAAATGTAAACCATTGTCTTGTCGGTATTTTTGAGCAGTCTGTCTGGATTTCGCAACAGGCCTTTGGATGTTTTTTCCCACATAACGTCGTTGGGACTAAATTCATTGACATGCTTTGCCTCCATGACGGCCCGTTTGAAATTGTCCAACCAAGTCTTTTTTTGATGCCAATGGTCTTTACAAAACAGAACAAACACTCGTTTGGCGGTGGGCTCTTAGTAGATGATACCAGCTTGGACTTGGCCCTTCCGAGCAGCATATTCCAATGCATCGGGTTTATCGGGTGAGTGAGTGAATGTGGGGTTTTATGGCGCAAGAGCCAAAATTGGCTATACTGCGCCACACGTTTGTTAAAATATTAAAAACTATGTTAAAAATACACAAGATAAATACGATATAAAAATAATATTATATATGTGCATGCCTGCATGCACATATATAAAAAATAAAGGTAAAGATAAAACATTTTAAAAAGTCAAATGAAATATAAAAATCCAATTTTCTTCATAAAAGCAAATAGATTTTGGTGGGGAGATTCCCCCACCAAGTCAGATAAGGTTAAAACAGATTTATGAAAAAAGGTGATGCGATGATGGTTAAAAACGGGACAATCGATTAAAATGTGATGAACAGTGTAAGAGACATGGCATGAAGGACATTCAGGAGCGCGTTCTCCAAATAACAAATGCCTGTGAGTGAAGCGAGTATGACCAATGCGAAGACGAGTCAATTTGACATCAGTTCTTCGCAGTGGCATCACAGGCCATGCTCCTATGACAGGTTTCACAGAGTGCAGTTTGTTATCCAACTGCTGACTCCATGATTCCTGCCAGATGTTAAAAATATGATGCATGATGACGCGCTTCATATCCGATAGCGGAACAGCTAGCGGCAGGTGCGTCGTCGCCGACTTTGCCGCGCTGTCCGCTTGCTCGTTGCCTATGATTCCTACGTGACTTGGCAGCCAGCAAAACACGATATCGAAACCCTTGCTGTACAGTCGACTCGTAATGTCGAGTATCGTACATACCACTGGATGGCAGTGATCGTGGTAGTTTTCAAGCGCTTCGAGTACACTCATGCTGTCAGTATAGATGCAGTATTTACGGGGCATAGTGGAGTCGATTAATTGAAGTGCACGGTAAATGGCGACAGCTTCGGCAGTGAAAATGCTGCAAGAAGTGTCGAGCCTATAACCATGCATAATATCTTCAATCACGACTCCACAGCCAACGTAATCTGCACGTTTCGAACCATCAGTGTAGATGGCCGAATAACGACTATACTGACTGCGGTGGTAGGCGAAGACGCGTTGAAAGACGACAGGCGCTACAGTGGATTTACTGTAAGTGGCAAAAGGGTTGATATAATGGAACCGTGGCGTATTCCAAGGTTGGAATAGGAAAAGGTTCCTTTGCTGGATACGCACGTTAGGTAGGTCGAGTTCAGAAATATGAAGCTTCATCCTATCCATAAACGGCCGGATGTTAGACGGCCGTGCATCATAAAGTCTCTTCATGCTGGTACTCATATACACATTCTGCAGAGGATGTGAAGGCACGGACAAGATCTTAGTATAATACGCAAGAGACAGCTTCCTCCGTCGAAGATCTAGAGGAAGCTGATGACAGTTAACATAGAGACTCTGCACCGGTGATGTGCGAAACGCACCCGAGCAGATTCTCAATGCCATATGGTGGACGGGGTCAAGTTTTTTCAGAGTAGAGTTGCACGCCGACCCGTATGCAACACATCCGTAGTCGATGCGAGAGAGTACGATTGCCTGGTACACTCGGAGTAATGATGTTCGATCCGCCCCCAAGAGGTGTTTGACAACACCTTCAAGAGGTTTAGAGACTTTTCACACCTCTTCCGCAATTGTAAATATGCGGAAGGAAAGTGAGCCGGCGGTCGAAAATTACTCCGAGGAATCGTACGTCGGGAACTACGGGAATTTGTATATCACGGATGCGTATTTCGGGGTCTGGATGAATACCCCGTTTGCGGCAAAAGTGCACGCAGCAACTCTTGCTCGCCGAAATACTATGACCGTTGGTGTCGCACCACTTTAAAATGTTGTTGACGGCAGTTTGCAACTGTCGTTCAATCAAGCGCATGTCCGAACCTTCACAACTGATCTGTAGATCGTCCACGTATAGTGAAGCCTGTATAGAGGGCGATAAAATATTTAAGATGGATGAAATATGACAAATAAAAAGGGTGACACTCAAAATACTCCCCTGAGGAACTCCCTCAGCTTGCGTAAAAGGAGCAGAGAGAGTGCCACCCAGTCTCACTCTAAAAGTACGAATATTTAAAAACATTTTAATAAAAGTAGGCAAATTGCCTCTGAATCCAAAATTAAATAACGTGCGAAGTATCCCATAGCGCCAAGTACGGTCATATGCCTTCTCAATATCAAAGAAAATAGAAACAAGATGATTCCTCCGGACAAAAGCGTTTCTAATTTTGCTTTCCAGCTGAATGATGTTATCGAGAGTGGACCTTCCTTTACGGAAGCCACTCTGAAACAGAGGAATGCATTTGTTCTTTTCTAACTCGTAAACGAAACGAGCGTTGACCATACGTTCCAGTGTCTTACAAAGGCAGCTCGTGAGTGCTATCGGTCGATAGCTGAGAGGGTTCTTAGGATCTTTTCCAGGTCTTAAAATGGGGATCACTATGGCTTCTTGCCATTGAGTAGGATACACCTGCTCCCTCCATATTCGGTTGAATAGGTAAAGGAGACTTACTAGTGAATCCTCGTTCAAATGGCGAAGCAATTCATAGGAAATTCCATCAGGACCTGGACTAGTATTGTGGGCCGATGATAAGGCTCTCTTCAATTCCAACATGTCAAAGACACAGTTATATGGTAAAGGTTGTCGGCACCTGAAGTTGATAGGTGTCCGCTCTAAACGATTCTTAGTCGCCTGGAATGCAGGGCTATATGAATCGGAGCTGGACACACTAGCAAATGTTTTGCCAATCAAGTTGGCCACATCTAAAGGTGACGAATACAAAGCAGTAGAAGTTTCCAATATCGGAATGTTAAAATCCCGATAAAGGCCATTCGCTGCTTTGACCTTTCTCCACAACTGTTGACTGGTAGTTGACGATGTGATTGAAGACACATACTGGATCCAAGATTCTCTCTGGCATTGACGACGTATTCTACGAGCTAACGCTTTCGCACGTTTGAACGCTATGAGATTATCAGTGGTGGGGTACCTCCTGAAAATACCCCACGCCCTCCTTTGTTCCTTTTTGGCTTGTTGGCAGGAAGCGTTCCACCATGGTTTGCACAGCTTTCGAGGGGAATTGGATGTTTTGGGAATGGCTGCATCAGCAGCATTCCGAATAGCTTCAGTGACATTGAAAACAGCTTCATCAACTGCCCAGTTCTGAACCATTGTGCCTGAGATAATCGCTAACCGTGTGAATTGATCCCAGTCTGCGCGATGAAAATGATAAGTGGGGGGGACGAAAACGTGTCCCCGCACCATTAACATGCGAGACTAGGAGAGGGAAATGATCGCTGTTGTGCAGATCGTTTGCAACCTCGAAATTCAACATCGGTAGCAGAGTTGGCGAACACATGGCTAGATCGAGGGAGTGAAATGTCCTCGTGGGTGCATGGAAATAAGTTTTCTCGTCGTTGTTCAGCAGACAGAGACAGTGATCAGAAATCAACTGTTCGATCTGCCGTCCGCGAGAATTTGTAACATCATGCCCCCACAGAGGGCTGTGTCCGTTAAAGTCACCGAGCAAAATAAATGGAGCTGGCAATTGACTGACTAAATGATTCAAATCCACTTGTGGCACAACATCGTTGGGTGGTAAATAAACACAACAGACTGTGACTAAAGAATGGATGTGAATCCGAACAGCCACAGCCCGTAATGAAGTGTGCAGTGTGACGACATTACTGGGATATAGATGGGACGTAAAAAGGCATACACCTCCGTTTGGAGATGTATCGCCATCCACATCCCGTCGTACACAATTATAACCACGCACTTGCATTGTCATGGTACTCTTCAGAAATGTCTCCTGAAGAGCAACACATGCGGGCTGGTACGTGGATATGATGGATTTGAGATCATCGAGTCTAGTCCTCAAACCACGACAGTTCCAGGAAATGAAGGAGGTCATGAATGTGTCGCACTCGCTCCTCCTCTGGAGCTAGAAGTCGAAGGGCCCGATTGAATATCCATGAGATCTTCATCGTCTTCGGAGCAATCTCCGGTCAATGTATCTTCATCTATTTTACGGTGGAAGTCTCTGGATAATTTTTTGGGGATCCTAGTTAAATGGGGTTTTAGATCCCGTTGACGAGCCCTTCGGCTCTTTGGTTTTCGCGGCGAATCGCTCTCTGTCCTTGGAATTATTTTTTTTTTCGCCGGAGGTGATTTGCTAAGTGGCGTAGCAATCACCTTAGTTCTAGGGGGCGAATTGTTTTTTGATGGTAACAGTACCACCGGTTTCGTGGGTATGGATGAATCCGAGATGGTATCTGTTATAGAGTCACATTGGATACTTTTATCCGATGTGCTCTTGCGGGTGGCACTAGCATAACTTTTACCAGAGACCGGCGTGCGTGACAAAACAACACGCCGTGCCTCTGGGTAGGAAATTTTTTCTTTTATCTTTACAGCGGTTATCTCTTTTTTCCGTTATCCAAGTCGGACAGGAGCGTGAATATGCCGGATGATCACCTTTACAGTTTAAACACTGCTCCTTCTTTGTACAATCGACGCTGTCGTGGCCCGACTCCCCGCAACGAGGGCAGGTAGGCTGGCCCCGACAGACGTTTTTCGAGTGGCCGTATCGTTGGCACTGAAAGCAGCGCAGCGGATTTGGGATGTACGGTCGAACTGGGCATCGGATGTAGGCCATTTTAACGGTCTGTGGGAGGTCAGGTGTAGAAAAGGTCAGGATGAGGTGCTTTGTGTTCAGCACCTGTCCATCCCGCCTAATCGTTATACGCCTGACATCACAGACTTTTTGGGCCTTCATGTTTTCCTTGATTTCCTCAGTCGACACGTTTAAGAAATCCGCTGGCGAAATTACGCCACGCGAAAAATTTAAATTAGTATGAGGAGCCACGGTAAGATCTAAGTGAGCAAGCTTTTGTAGTTTTATAAGGGCTGTCGCTTGATTCGAAGATGACACTTCGAGGAACAAGTCCCCAGAGCGCATCTTACGAATCGACTTGACTTCCCCTATAGCGCCAGTTATAGCTTTCTCAATTAGGAAAGGTGAAACAGTAGAAAAAGTACCAGGAGTTTTTAATATAAAATATCGAAACGAATCAGAAAATTCAATTGTACGGTGCTCCACTGAAGGAGAATTACTACTGGGTTCCATGAGAGTTTTTTGTGTTCATTCCAGTACGCCTCCACCCACCATGGAGCCCAACAAGGGGAGGCAGCCCGCCGGTCATCTGACATGCGTCAGGCACGGCACTTACCTCAGAGGTGGTACTGGAGTATAGTAGTACAGGTTCGGGATGTGATCCGCCAGTTCACCCAGGGCACCCCTAACTGCAATACTAACCCTAAAGCAACCGTCTTTGGTATTCCAAAAGAACCCGTATTGGAATCCGCAGAACTAATCACCAGCCGATTGACAGGAGCGGGCTCACTCCTGCCTCCCGTCTACGGAGAAGCATGGGCCAAAGGGCACGCAACAGGAACCCCAGACTCCACTTTCCCCCGGTACGGGTCGCCGCACACGGCAAACATGCGGGTCAGACTCAAAAACCAGTCTTAACATTTCGTAATTTAAAACAAAAGAATTTTACTTTTCAAATACCCCAAAGAAATAAACCAAAATTAAAATATTAGAAACAATTAAACTCAAAATATCCAAAATAAAATTAACCACAAAACAACCCCTAACTGAACTAAATATAACGTTAAATATTGACCTGTAACTGAAACACTAACCAAGCAAATATTTTTTTGGGTTTTTTTTCTTTTCAAAATTCACTCGGGTACCTCGGGGACGTGGCCTCCCGTACTCACCCGAAAGTGAGCCCCTGAGGTGGAAAAGAAGAAAAGGGAAATTGGAATGGCAAGAAAAAGGGCCGAAAATAGAGAAGGTTCACTAGGGTTCCCCGGGTTCGTGAAGCCCGTGTTTACCATAGACAGTAAACCCCTAGGGAGAAGGAAAAGATCACTAGGGCACCTCGGGAGCGTGAACCCCGTACTCACCTAAAGAAGGTGAGCCCCTGAGGGGATCGGGTTTATCGGGCAGCGTCACGGGCACCACCGTGGTAGAAAGGTGCTCGGGGAAGGCATCAATCGGGTCCATGACGAATGAAAAGTGTTTAAAATATCTCTCGCTTTTATACTTTTCAAACAGGATGCGATTCAACAAGGATTGCAAAAGGAAGCCGTGGCGTCTTTAAATGCGTCCGTCACAGTACCAACATGGATGGAACAGGGATGAGCGGTCAAACCTTGAGTGTGGAAAAATCTTGGGAATTAAAAAGTTTTAAACTATACTACGTCATTGTACCAACATGGATGGACGAGCACCATGGATGAGCGGTTAAACTTTTAAGTGTGGAAACTACTCTCTTGAGACAATCGTGAAGAGTAAAAAGTTATAAACTATACTACGTCACATTACCAACATGGATGGACAATCATCATGGATGAGCAGTCAAACCTAGAGTGTGGAAAAACTCTTGAGACAATCGTGAAGAGTAAAAAGTTTTAAACTATACTACGTCACAGTACCAACATGGATGCACGATCACCATGGATGAGCAGTCAAACCTACAGTGTGAAAAACTCTCAAGACAATCGTGAAGAGTAAAAGTTTTAATCTATAAAAAAAATTTTTTTTTTTACTTGTAAAGAACAGTTTTAACTGTCGTTTTCCTTTTTTTCATTTAAAAAATTTTTCACACAAAAAATTTTTTGTTTCTTATTCTTTATTTACAATGTTTTTTATATATATATATATATATATATATATATATATATATATATATATATATATATATATATATAGATTATATATATATATTTATATATATATAGATTATATATATATATATATATATATATATATATATATTGAAATAACAACATGATGTTGTTTTGATGTAATTGGTATACAAAAACTTTTTTTAATAATGTTTGTTTTCTCGAAAAATGGCGAGACAACTCTTGTGCTTCCCAATACGCTTTGGAAGCCAACCTTGGCGTCTAGAGCAGCCCCCAAAAATGGGAGAACTGGTCCAGAGCTATGCACCTTTCCAGTTCTCCCATTTTTCTGGGGACGGTCTCTAGGATGTTCTCAATGGTGCCCTGCAGAGGGTATTACTCACATCCAAGTGTTGCAACGAACATTGCAAGTGAAACTCATGGCCACAGTGTGTCTTTTCTGGCCAGTTTATCGGACAGATGGAGCATACGTCGGGGACACGGTACCGGGCCCTTTCTCTGCATAACATCCACCGCTTGAGCCAATAGAGTCCACGTGGTCAAGTTTTGCGGACCCTGTCGTTTCCAAGCCTTATATGCCAAACGGTATAAGCTGGATTTGGCATCCACAGAGCTTGAATGAAGGCTCCTTTGGAAGCCTCTAGCTCCACGTAGTCACTGGACACGTCATTTGGTTCTGAACGAGCAAAGGCTCTGACGCGAAGAATGTCCAGAGAATGATGATCAGGGAACACTTTGGTCAGCAGCTCCCCAATACGCTGTTCAGTGTGGAGGTCAATAATTTCGGGAGGTTGCAAGCCGTGATTCGAAACTGCGTCATAAACGTAATGTAATCAGAGAGATGCACTCCCTGGTCAGGTAGACTTGAAAGGCGTGCTCGGCCTCCATGTCTATGAGGCTTCCGAGTCCTGTTTTTATACTAGAGAGAAGCAGAAAGTGGCTTTTGATGGGCTCGATAGAGAAGCAGAAAGGGAGGGGCTATGAAAGACAACAGGGTTGAACCATTCTGCACCCAGGCTAGTATAATAGTGTGGCACAAGGTTGGGGGTCACCACGAGGGGTGGAAGACTTTAAAAAAATTCCATCGATAAAATATTGGACTGGAGATAATTTGTAGCTCAAGCTATGTAAACGATTTTCTCCCGAATATGAATCCATTATTCAACAGTTGCGTTACTATGTGGATGCGAATGATGAAACAGGTTTATTTACATACATTGGTGGAAACTTTCCCATCGTGGAACACATTGATACGACCATTTTACAAAAATGCACTCGAGCATTGGCGTATTTAAAATCCACCGTGGAATCGTACAACAATTTCTATTTGAAACGTTTGATTCAAGGACCACGGATCCGTTTGTGGACCAGAACGAAAAACGGCATGGGTGCAACCTATGTGGATGTAAAGGTAGGATGCCATGTATTTATTATTCAAAATGGTGTATCCTTAGCTTCAAATGGCACACCTTTGTTGTTTGAAAAGTATAATGCCGAACAAGATTGCATTGAATGTATGGATCCTGTGAAAAATCTTTCAATACAAGTGCAAAGAAATTTCAAAGGAGAATTTCCTATTGTCGTTGGATTTGCCGGAACTATTCACAAATTTCAAGGAGACACGATGGATGATGATGCTATCGCCATGAACTTTAATGGAAGTCGAGATTTGAATTTGGTGTATACAGCCCTCAGTCGAGTAAAGTGTATGGATCAAATTGTTGCAATACAATTGTAAAAAAAAAAATTTTTTTTTAGTTTGTAGCTGAATGCAAGACAATTTCATTTTGACTCGTGTCTTTGGGATCTGTTACAGATACCAATAACGCAACCACATATTCACTAATGGCTTTCATTTGCTGAGTCATTTGAGCTTGAAACGGATGTACCAATTTAATACAATGTTCTTTTTCCAACACTTGATGAATACAATGTAATAAACACTTCATTTCTAGTTCAGCATCATTTTCTTCTTTTTTGACACTGCTTTGATACACTTGATACGCTCGT
>BMAU01004483.1:0-47500 GCA_019973935.1 Trichonephila clavipes
TAATTTGCATCACAATTTTAACGGGTACCATTGATGATGGTATGAAAGTGTAATGCTTTGCCTTTCAATATCCTCCTGTGATGGCTCGTACGCTGGTACTTGGTTCTTTCGAACGGTATCCAATGCATTTAGTTCTATACTAGAAGTTCGAGTCTCTCATGACCACCCCCTCACTATGTCGATTACCTGTAATGATCCACATTCACAGAAATTGTGATTCAAATTAGTAAACATCCGGCAGTCCAATGCATCTAACTGTAGGTATCTTTCGCCGTACAATCTTTCTGCTGCTCGTGCATTTTCCTTCTGCCAATACGTGAATCATGTGCATATCTACCAGCTAGGTGTTCGTAAAATTGTTAACATCGCACTGTAGAGCTGCACGAATGTTATTGACAAAAACCTTTCAATATTTAGCTATGGTCAGTGACGATGACGACACCTGAGCCGGCATCCTCCTTTCCTAACTTCCAAACCACACCAGCGGGAGGACGTTTGAGCTCTCAAAATATTTAACGTGCAACGACCTCCTCTACATGGCGGATTCAACGACACTAGGCTCGAACTCATAACACGCCAGTCACGTATCCATATGATTTAACCACTAGTCTACCGCGACTGCAACATTTAATGGCAAAAAGCTACTGCAAAAATTTTAACGTGATATTTTACGCGAATAAAATATCTTTTTCTCTCTCAGCTGACACCACTTAAATGAATATATTACGCATATGTATGTGTGTAAATCTCTTACTCGACGTGTAAATGTTTAAACGTAAATTTTAACATGATTTTTTTCGGGATAAGGAAGTACGATGATATACAATCTTCGATAATAGTTTCATTAACTTCTTCCTCAATGGCGCGACAGTTCTCCAGTTGGGCCCCTGGCCTTCAGGCATCCCTACTTTTGGCAACTGTTTTCCAATTTTTGACCTTTAAAATTTTTAAGTCATTTCCAAAACAGTCAGTCCATCTCAACGGGGTCTGCCCCGAGGTCTATTTCCCATGGGCTTTGACAGAAAGATTGTTTTTGCAGCAACATTCTTCATTCATTCTAGCTAGATGACTAGCATATTTAAGTCTCTGAAATTTGACAATATCGGGTTATTTGTAAATTTTGTAAAGTTCTAAGTTGGATCTTCTTCTCTATGATCCATGTACTTGGATCCCACCAAGAATGCAAGGTAAGATCTTTCTCTCGAAAATTCCCAAAGCTTCCTCATCACGTAAAGTCAATGGTCCAGTATCTGATGCATAAGTCAGAGAGGACAGATCTTATAAAACTTTTGTAAAGAAGCAATTCCTTAACTGGGGCAGATAAAAACCAAATAATTGTTATTTGAAATGAAAATGTGAAAAAAAACTCCATTAAGAATAACCCAATTTACAATGACATCTTTTTTCTGTACTGTAATATTGATAATAAGTTATACAGGATGTCGCCGAATTCGGCAGACAAATATAGATGAGTGATAGTAGGCAGCATGGGGACGACAAAAATCAACAATAGAATATGGGTCGCAAAAATCCCGTTCAGTGGGAGTAATTCGCAAAAATAGTTATGAAGGTTGTGCTTTCGAGTGGAATGAAAAGGAGCAGTAAGAGATTAGAAATATATATACAGTTACTCCCAAAATTGGGTACACCTACTTTTTAAAACGGGAATCAATGTTTAGAATGAAAAAAATTATATTAAATGAGGAGATAATTAAAACCTTTAAGCATAGATGCGTTTATTAGATCATAATTCCTTATTTTGAATGATGAAACAAAATATTTGATAGTTTAAACATACATATAATAACTTATAAAAAGAAAATTAGCAGAAATTAATAGCCACAAAATTGAGAGTACATGCATCTATTTTCCTGCATAAATCATGAATAATAAAGAGTTAATATTTAGTAGCATAACCTTTTGCTGATATGACAGCTTCCAATCGCCGAGGCATTGATTCCACAAGATGTCTAGTGGTCTCGGAGCAATATTCAGCCATTCTTCTTGCATTACCGATTTCAGTTGTTCCTTGCTTGTAATTTGATGTTTTTGCACAGCTGTCTCAAGGTGGGGACCACAGATTCTCGATAACATTTAAGTCAGAAGACTGTGGAGGTGTATTAAGTTGATTCCGACAATGATAAAGCAGCCATTATTTACAACAAACGCAGTGTGTTTGGGATCATTGTCTTGTTGGAATATGAAATTCTACCCAGTCCCAAATTATCAGCACTTTCTTTTCAAATTATTTTGCAGTATATTAAGATAAGCCATCTTGTGCATGACTCCATCAAGGAATACTGGCTTTCCACCCCCGACGCAGCCATACACCCCCAAACCATCACCGACCCAGCTCCGTGCTTCACAGTAGGAATTGTGTGTTTTGGGTGGTGTGAGGTATTTGGCTTACGCCACACCATACGACGACCGTCACTGCCGAAGATGTTGAACTTACTCATCGCTGAAAATGACTTCATTCCAAAACTGTTGAGGCTTTTTAAAATGTGTTCTTTAGCGAATTTCAATCGCTTGACTCTATTCCTCTTACCAATTAAGGGCTTTTTTCGAGCTACTCTACCATTATATCCAGCCTTTCTCAGGACTCTTCGTACCGTTTCTGCAGAAACCGATCGACCCTAAGGTATTAGAGGTACTGGCTGCAATTTTAGGAGCACTAATTTTAGGATCAATCTTCACTTGATGTATAACTCTTCGCTCGGTTATAGAGTTCATAATTTTCTTTCTCCTCTTCCTTCGTTATTTGGCAATATACCTGTCTTTTAAATTTTTGCAGGATTTTTTGGATGCAGTTAACACTTCGTCCAACTACTTTAGCAATATTCCCCAGGGATTTACCTTCATTTGACAGTTAAATAACAAGTTTTCCTCTTGATCGTCATTTCCTTCCGATTCTCCCTTTTAATCAAGACTTCAGATTACAATCACAAATTTGTTATCAGATAGCCTTTGAAAGCCTTTCTTTATCATAGATCTATTATCAAATTTCTATTTAAAAAAAAAAAAAATTACTGGTAGTTTTGCATAGTGATTAAAAAAGTGTACCTCAATTTTGTGACATTAAAATAGTGTAGTTTTTCTTTCGAACCTTCATATTTTTGTTTCAATCAATTTCCACATCTTACATTTAATGTTATTTGGAAGAGTAATGTATGCATTTTGAATGTACAAAAGTGCGTTAACATAGCGTATTAATTTCTGCACCTAGTGATCCGATGGTGAATTTGGAATTAAGTGTACTCTCAATTTTGGGAGTCACTGTGTATACATCTCTCTATTTAACGTAAAGCATGTTTACAATACGGACAATGCATCACAGCTTTACATCAGAAATGCCTCAACAAAAGGCTGTTCCATGAATGGTTCGAAGTTAAGACCACGAAGGTCAGGGATGGCGAACCAGTGGCACGCGTGCCATTGATGGCACGCGATATATTTTTGGCACACCAGTGATCAAAATAGTTTGCCTTTTATTTCAAAGTTCCCTCTGAATTATTACGAACAAACGCGAGTGATCGGTCGCTGGGGAGCACACTCGTTTGTTATTGCCTTGCCTTATTTACTTCGTAGACTACAATTGTTTATGATGTAAAGTTTGTCTGCGCATAGCATCGTCAATTTCATTGACATAACTGTATTTTAAAGTTTTTCTGTGTAAAATCTACGCTTTTTAACTGTTATTTAACATGGCTAGTTCAGCAAAAGAACAAAAGGTGGAAGATAGTAAGTGTAACAGAGAATTTCAAATTTGGTGGACCAAGAAACATAGCATTATTAAAAAAAACGACCAAGCAGTGCGTGTTTTATGTTCTTGAATAGTGGTAAGCAAAACATCGTCTGTGTAAAACGGTATTTTGAAACAAATCACAAACCCTCTTGTCAAAGAAAAGTGAACTACAGCAAAAATAATTAATTGCTTAGAAACTGTTTAGCAGATGACTCTAAAATTCAACATGCATTCTACAAAAAATATTATCTTACAGTCCTAATAAACTTGTCATCCAATCTGCACCAACAGAAGTCATACTAATATAACTCGTATAACTAAACCCCATTTATAACTATACAGTGCAAAATGTGTTTTTTTCGTAGTAAATAAAGTTTTATTACTTTCCCAATCATCCCAAGACGAAATGATTTGACGGCACGTCTACGCCTCCCTCAGCAGTTCTTTAGAAAAAATGGCACGTTGATCTATAAAGGTTCGCCGCCGCTGACGTAGGTTATAGCACATGTGACACAGATGAACGAAGAATTATGGGATGCGTTTAAACAAATCCAGTATGCTAGGGATGTTAGCTGAAACAACGAGGATCCGTGTCATGAGATCCTCCAACTCAATCACCGACGCTTCATACACTAGTGATTTCAAGTGGCCCCAGAAGAAGAAATCCAAGGGATTAAGGTCAGGAAAGTGTGGAGGCAAAAACACAGGTCCATCGCGTCCAGTTCACTTCTTGGGATATGTAGTATAGGGGTGATATCGCACCGGAATCGAAAAATGTCCTGGTGCACCACCGTAAGTGAATCACACCTTCTGATGCACAATGGCCCTGCAGCAATACATTCCACGAGAAGTGGGAAATTTGCATACGTGCTCGTTTCTTCAACCCTTCTACGGCACTCACAATCCCCTCGTCTGACCCATCGTCCTCCCCCGATGGCTAGTACTACAGTGATTTTCATTGACTGATGTAGTTTGTGACCCCCATTCTATGTTGATTTGTCATCTCCATGATGTCTACTATCAACCCTCTAAATATGTCTGTCGAATTCGTCAACAACCTGTATAGTGCAATTCCGCTTTTATTTTTTCTAATAGGAACAACATAATGCAACTTTCCATTTGTATAACTTGTTTTGTAACAATTCCCTTATTACAGGATGTTCCGAAAAACATAGGTGATTCATTCAAATTGCTTAAACATCAATTAAGTTTTTAATTTATTAAAAATCCCCATTTGGGGGATACATTCTATTTTTATTCACAATCAAGGAGAGTATCATTCCTTAAGTCATGATTAAATGGGTTCATTGAAGAAATAATTTGATAAACCCTTGCTTCTCTCTCTCTCTCTCTCGCATTAAATGTCACAATTATCATTTTATTTCGAAAATTCTTTGTCTTTTGTTTGGTATATTAAAATCATCTTTCCCCATAGTTAAATGCAAATTGCTGTTACTGTTTATGATTAAATTTATAAGTTAATTAAATATATTAAGAGGACTTTGCACCTTTCAAAAACCGAAAATCGATGAAAATATCGATTTTTCAATTTTTAGTTTAAAATGTAGTTTGATACCTTTGGTACAATTGAGTGAAGTTTCGAAACGATCTGATTATTTTAAACGCAGTAAAATGCATTTTAAATATTTTGACAGCTCTGTCAGCAGTTTAAATGCCACGCCCACCTCAATGTTTACATTTTTTTACTTGAGAATAAATCCATTATTTTACATTAAAAACTACAGAGAAGAAGAGGAATCCGTTAAGCTGTGACTGTAACTATCAGCAAAATTGTTTATTTACATTAGCTTTGCCCTTTTCGCTTGCTGTGTGATTTTTAGTTTCATTAGTTTTTAACTTCATAGAAACCTAAAACAGCATTTTTTAATGCTACTTCAATCATAATTCATTTTATTAGTTGTTGTTATCGCTAATATGCCTCTTAGAAAATGTTCAGTACGTGCTTTGCAAATGAATGAAAAGCGATGGTGTAAAGCGAAAGTTGATTGTGAAGTGAACAAAAATTTAGTTTTGTCAAATGTACGCTTGGAAAAATTGAATACTGTGGTAAAAAAGGATACCTCTGCTATTGGAAATTATATATTGGTGGACTTTAACCAAGTTAACAATCTTCTTCGAAGTGCAAAGTGCCAATATTGTGAAAAACAAACTTTGAAACTGGAGCTTGGAACCAAGTTGGGATTTTCATACAATTTAAATCTATTGTGTAGCAATTGTGATGAAAACAAAACTGTTGTAAACACATCTCTAAAGTCTGTTCCGACCAGCCATGATGTGAATTTGAGAATAACTCAAGCTTTTTTTTCACATATTGGGAAAGGTTATTCAGCTATAGAAAAATTTTGTATGGTGATGAATATAGATCCTTTTTCATCAACTACATATGGGAAGTGTGCGAGACGGCTGGATAATGCATATACTCTGGCATCTGAAAACATATTTGCGGAAATCCACCGAGAAATTAAAAATGTGTACGAGAATGGAGCTGAAATCGCAGACTTAAGTGTTAGTTTTGATGGAACGTGGCTAACTCGTGGTCACACCTCACTTATCGGTGTAGGATGTGTTATAGATATGCTCACCGGATATGTTGTTGACTTTGAAGTGATGAGTAAGGTGTGTGTGTCGTCATTGCTCTGTGGCAAAAAATAAGCTAGGCCAGTCAAGTGCTGAATTCAGCATATGGTATGAAGGACATAAAAGCGAATGTGATATAAATCACTTGGGCTCATCTACATCAATGGAAATGGAAGCTGCATTAACCTTGTGGAAAAGATCCACATCACTTGGATTCCGTTATATTACAGTATTATCCGATGGTGATTGTAAAACGTTTAACTACTTGTGCGAGAAAAAAGTGTATGGACCTGACATTGTGATAAAAAAGGAAGAATGTATTAATCATGTTAGTAAGCGGTTAGGAACAGCTTTGAGATCTACTGTAAAAGACTGTCGTGCTCAAGGTATTTCTTTAGGTGGTAAAGCTCATGGTAGTTTGAAAGAAGCCACGATTAAAAAATTAACTACTTACTACCAAAAGGCTATTTTGAGAAACAAAGGGGATGTGAATGCTATGAAAACAGCAATATATGCTACATTGTTGCATAGCATTTCTACAGATGCTAAACCTCAACATTCGAAGTGTCCTGCAGGAGAAAACTCATGGTGTTTCTGCCAATCTGCGATTGCTAATGGTGAAAAACCTAACAATCATAAATTAAATGTAGGAACACCAATAAATGAAAAGTTTCTTCCAAAAATTCTACCGATTTATCAAAGACTTGCATCTAATGAATTGTTAGTGGATGTGGAACACAAAATGCAAACGAAAGTTTGCATAGCATGATTTGGGCAAAGTGTCCGAAAGAAATTTTCGTAAACAAAAGACGTGTTAAGCGGGCAGTAACAGAAGCTGTCTGCGAATACAATAAGGGTACAGTACGCACCATTGTAGAAACACAGAAAGCTTTAGGTGTAGCTACTGGAGGTTCAACGAAACAACTTGCTACTATCTTAGATTGTCGAAAACAAAAATTTAGAAAACGTCGTCAAAATGCCAGTAATAAGCTGGCTCTTAAACTTATTAAAAAGCAATACATAAAAAAGAGTTATTAGCTAGGAGGGAGAGAAGGAATGACTTATGGTGCAGGCCAATTTTAAAACAAACCTGTTTTGAAAAAATAATACATTTTAGCATAAATTTGTTTTACTTTATTTTATTTTAGATATTGATTTAAGTAGCAAATTAATTTTTATAAAAGCTTTTAAATTTTCTATTGTACATTTAATGTATTTTTTATTACATTTATTTCATGTATTTCATTTATTTTTTAATATATTTCATACATGTTTCTTGCAAAAAATAAGTCACAATGATATTTCCTTTTTTTCGTAATTTTGGGCTCACAGACAGGCACTTTAAAAAAAAGCTTATATTTTTGTTTAATATTTTGAAATTGAATTGTATTATGTTTTATTTTAAAGGTATATATTTATACAACATATTGAAAAATTATTACAAAATTTAGACATTGTTTTGATATATATTTGCTGATTGGTATTCTTAAAAATGCATTTTCTCAGTTCGAGTTTTTTCATGAAATCATGGTCTTTAAAAGTACAAAACTTCTACAGATATTTATCAAACAACTTGAATTTTGGTGTGTATCTTTATTACAATGTGCTTAATTAAATTAGGGATCCATTTTTCAATATTTTGAATAGAAAAAATTTTATAAAAGAAAATGTAGCAGAAGTCATGTTTTTTTTAGCTTTTTTTCCATTAATGTTTACATTTTTTTTTTTTCCAAAACTAATTTGTTTGTTGCAAAATCGATACCTAAAGTTATTACTCATAGTCTAATAAATCCAAAAAAAATTTTGGTGTCAAAATAATGATAATTGTAAAAGAAGAAAAATTTTGAAAATCGGTAAAAAATTTTTAAAAAATTTAAATTTTAAAATTTTTTTTAAATTTAGGAATTTTTTTCATGGTGAAATTTCTTAGTTTAGTAGTAACTGTTAATAATATACAAAAAAAATATTTTAAAACCCTTAAATAAAAAAAAAATTGAAAAAAGGTGCCGAGTCGCCTTAACGTACATAAAGTTAATAATAGATACATTATATTGCGATTTATAGTAGCCAAAATTTATTCCACTGACGTTTTTCATTCTTTCAATCACTCAAATGATGCCAAAGATCTCTAGATAAATGATATCTCGAAAACATGCAAAAATTAATTACACATCAAGATCATCCGACATCAATTATGCATTACAGTTCTTATCTCCGACTAAAATAACATATTTACAATAATTATAAAAGATGCCAACTTAAGCAACATAACTTTAACTACAAACGATTATAAAAGAGCAAATAAAATAAGTAATCAGATAAATTAGAGTTCAATGAATTATATACATTGAATTAAAGATTCCGAAAATAATATGGAAGAGAATTTTTAATATAAGGAATATCTATCACTAGTTTATAATATGAAGTTCATTAAAAATTGCTTCAAAATAAAGAAAAGAAATTTATATATAAATGGAACAAAATATTTTAATATATACTAAACATATATGAACGAATTAACATAGTCATGAGAAACTGTATTTTTTAATCATTTGCATTCAATGCAATATGAGACTGTTTTAAATCTTAACTCTAAAGATGTTGCCACTTATTTATCGCTTATAAATAAAAGTGATAAATTGTGTGTTTTTTAAAGAAAAATACTGGATTAAAATAGTACATGTTTTAGTTAAAGAAGTATATATTTTAGAACCTCCCAAAAGCAATCAATTACTTCTCACCCACAAAAAACGAAATGACAAAGTCCTCAATAACTTTTTATTACGAAAAATAAACCATTTTTAACGAATTATTCATCAGTGCGTTGTACGCTTCTCACAAAAATTACGATAATCTTCTCAAACTTTAAAAAAAATATTCCAAAAAGGCGATTCGTCATAAAGACATAAATTATTTAACAGAAACCGTAAAAAGTTGGAAACTTCACGACTTTATATAAGGAAAGAAAACATCTCGTTATAAAATCCAGAGCAGGGAGGAGATGGAAAGAAATATTGCATCAATTTGTTATAGAGGGATCAATTTAACCAGAAAATTTATAGCCTTATCTACTGTAAAGAAACATGGGCGAGATAAGGTTGAAAGAAGGCCGGAAATGTCTTTTTCTTTTTCCCACATATGTTCACGGTATAGGTGTTCCTTTTATTTATTCTTTCTACACTGTAAAAGGGTTATGGCCCGAGATTTTATGGGGAATCGATTTCATGGTCTCGCCTTTTCGACAGTTTTAAGGCTTTTTGCGTCGTAATTTTTAGCACTGCCACGATAAGAGGCTATTCGAGGGAATATTTGGCTTTAATTGCCTCTGGGCAGTGGAGAAGCGTTTCCGTCCATCCATCCATGTTCATTTCAAATAGATTACGAAAAAGGGGTTTCAACACAATGTTAAAGATCTGGACTCTGTAACATTTTAAGGAGATCAAAAATGTCTTCTCAAACACCATTTTCGACTTATGAGAGAGTTAGATACTTATAAATTTATTCACATTTCTGTGTTGTTCAATAAGCGTAATTATGAATAAAATACTTTCCGTATTTTGTTTTCTATTCTACAAAGATTTTAACTTTTTACCTCTTAAAGGGAAAAGTTGTCTCTTTACAGATTGGTTCAGAATTTTAATGATGAGATGTAAGAAATGTGTGTGTGTGTGGTAAAGTATATATAATGGGCTGTTTCGCGAAGTTTCCCTCTTAAAACCAATTTGGGGTGTTTTAAAATTCATTGGAAGAACAGTTATAGTTATAATAGTAGTAAAAATAGGAGAACCATATTGTCGATCGCGTTTCTGTTACTTATAGTTTGCAATTTTGAAGAAATATCTTTCTTGAAATATCTTTTTGCTGCGAGACCATGTTGTGGCCTCGGAAGCCCGGTAGTTGTTGCCGGCGTGTCATGAATTCGAGCCCTTGTTCCGCTGAAGACCCGAAGTGTAAAAAGACTGATGCACGTTAAATGTGTCGATGATCAAAATCCTCCTATTAAAATGGTGTGATGGCTTAAAGAGGGAGGTGTCAGCGTCCTCGTCACTTGACCATGGTACAAAATTAAGAGGTCCGCCAGCAATATAGCCCTCGGGTCGCTTTATAGAGTGATGTTAATAAACAATCACTCAATTACCTATACCACAAGTGCCCGAGGACACTAGTAAACAAGTAAGGATGGTTGCAAGCTTATAGATTCCAATTCAGATCTGCTAAATACTCATCGTATCATGTTGAGGCGCTAATGACGAGGGCATACATGTGTTGAGATTTCGAGTCCTCGTGCAGTATATGCGGAAATTTCCATTATTTGAATTACAAGATATGAAGCCCCATCACCACCAATAACACTCGTGTTGCTTCAAAATTGGACTCAAATAATAAATCAGTCAATCAGGGCGTGCAAGTCCCAAAGATGTTTGTACAAGTATACTAAGAAATAAAGTAAACTATATTTTTCTAGTTTTGTATGTGTAACGGTGTTTTATAAAACACAATCAAAAAAAGTTTTGAATTTCTCGTCTTTCAGTAAAACTATCAGATTACAATTGCAATGCAAGCGAATTTACTTTAGGGATCAGATTTATCAGATTTATTTTCAAGCTTGCAAATTAGTTTACTTTAAACTTATATCTTTCGGTGAATTGTTTTATTTACTTCAAATTGAGAATTATTTTGTCTTATATTTCCTGTTGTGATACATAAATTATATAATAAACTTGAACCCAGCTGTGTACGCCTTCCTAACAACAATGTAGTCTTCCTTCTCTAGAAAACGGAGTATTACCTTCACTTTCTGCATATCGGATCTTTCAGACATTTTTTACACCAAAGCCCAGTTTCATCCTCATGAAATATCTGTTCCAGACAGTAGCTAGCTTTAAAAATTATTCCATCGAGACATTTTACAGTTGCTTGTATAGCCGCGTGTGCCACTGCCGAGACCTCAGATACACAGAATAAATCATTGAAATGGTTTACTATGAAAGATTCTGCCAACTTTTTGCTTTTAAATATCTCTTTACAGTCTCAAAAACACTTCGTATCTTAATTTAAATTACTAAAAGGCTTATATGATTATATTAATTTTCATCTCATTACCAAAACCGATTGCTCATAACTTCTCCATATTATGAATAAGATCTTTCCGTTGCCTATTTATTATGTTATGGCTTTAAATCATGTCAATGGTTTAAAGCCGTAATATAACTTGATCTAACTTTATCCCTTGAAGTGGTTGATATTGTCGAATGTGCCTCACCAAGTCATATATTGTTTCTATAACTGCTTTACCACCTTCGTAATCTTGATTAAATATTACTTTTGCTTCAAGCTAGATCTTTCTTTCGTTTCTTATCAGTTTTTACAAATGATGCTATACCTTGCAGTTTTTTTCATGCATCTCTATACTATTTGGGAGTTACAAATATTGCGACGAGGTTTTTATCGCGATTTCTATTAATGTCCTCTTGGGGTTTCTTTGGGGCTGAAATGGCAATTCTTTCCAACCAACTCTAAAAGAAGAACGCGGTTATGTAAATTAGGAATCATATATATATATATATTGTAAGTTAGCAGTAGAGCGGAGTCTCTGTCCGGGTCTCTGTCTATGTGCAAAAGTCATTGTTACGTGGGAAGTGAAGTCGCTAAGTATATATCTAGTTAGCTGTAAAGGCATTTGAGAAAAAGTTTAGAAGAATCCCAACTACGTGAAATAGCCTAGCCGTGCCGGTACTGACGAACCAAAAGTGGGTTCGAGGCTAAAAGGAACACTGTCGGATTAAAGCCACATCAGAACAGATAAAGAAAGCTGATTACGTAGCATACAATGGTAAGCTAATTTATATAAGCTATAAGGAAAGGGCGTATATTAGTGATAGAGGAATTAATCTATAAAGTTGGGTTCAGTGGTCAAGCACGCGACTATTTGGTAGTACGTGTTGCGTCTTCTCTTTCTAGATCATCTTACTTAATTATTATTGTTGTATTTTGTGTTGAAACTAAGATCTTAATAAATAGATTTTAGAATGAATTATTTTGAGTGGTGTTTAATCGTTCTTCCCCACAGAAACAGGTCGCGCAGATAATGTAGAACTGAAGTCCCCACAGGCAGGGGCTTCACAATATGTAAGACATAATAGAGATACACATTGACAGTTTGTCGCAATAAAATTCACTGGAAAAGTGTATAGCAGTCCTATAGAATGTTTAATAAGCAGGTCGATCAGTGGCGAATACTGATCGACACTCAGCCTAAGAATCAAAGGTCTAAACTCGATTGGTAGTAAGTGCGAGGGATCGTTAAATATATAGGTCGTAATACAAGTACCGTCAAGCATTTGAAACGGTCCATTTTAACTTCATTAAAAATTAATTTACCGACACCAAAGCTCAACGTTGATTTTCAAACAACAAGACTTTTCTTTCACCATATTTCATGACATTTATGAATCTCAATTCTTCGATTTTGCGCAGTTAAACTCTATCACTTCTATCTCTTCCGAAACCGTTATACTTATTTAATATCTTTTATAAAAATACACAGTTTTCCCCAAATCGAAATTCTTATGGATATATTCTTTAGCATATTCAGCTTCTTTTTATTTTATCTGAATATGAGTGGATTTCTTCCCGGACCTTTGCCATGAAATCCTTTAGATTGGAGGGTCCTATTTCCGCATTAACTCTCTTTCTAAATATCGCAGTAACATATTACATACATTGAGAAGTGGATATTTTGATTTATAACCTCCCTTTCCTCATCACTGCTCGAGCGTTTTGAACTTTCAAAATCCTTAGAAATCTTCTACAACAGTGATTAAAAATATGTGCAGTTGTATCGTAATTCCTTATAATAGTTTGGACAGCATAGACCAACTTTTCCCCAACAATTATTACAATATCAGCTTAAGTTATTTTTTAAATATTATTTTTCTTAACTTAATTTTGAAATTCCAAACTTCAACAAAGTTTCCTTTCATTGGACCATTTTAAATGGAATAACAGCAAATTGTTTAATGCATACTCAAGAGTCACTTTTCATTAATGGTATATTGTGTTGCTTTGTTTCTGCAAGAATAAGAGAGGAATTGTGTGTGTGTGTGCGACGTTCTACAGAAGCGTGCCTCTAATACGTAGATTTTTGCGAAGTGCATTTTAGTTTGTTACATATACAGTTGGCATGCCCAGTGGCTCAGTGGTAGTGTATCGCGCTTCCACGCCACAGGTCCGAGGTTCAAATCCAGGTCGACCCAGCCTTTCAGTGGGTTGATAAATGCTTAAGAACTGAACACTGGGGGTTTTGCGTCGAACATCGCACATCGTCGAAACATCTGTACATGCATTCCAGCGCCTAAGGTTGCGTAAATTGAGAGAGGCACAATAGACCTTAACCCTCATGGGATGTTTCGCCACTGAGAGTTCAGTTCAGTACATATACAGATGTAATTTGGCTCTTATTAATTACGTATAAAAATAATTTTAACTTTCAAAATGTAACGTTATTGTTAACTAAATTACTTAAAAATATTTATAAGTTTTGTAATTGTCGTTATAGACGTATGTTGAATTTTCCATTGGAGAAAATGTTTAAAGATCGAATCAGATCTTTAACCCTAATAGGCCAAAAATGGCTACGAGGTTTTATTTATTTAATACGAAAAACACTTAAACCTTAATTAAAAACATTTTTATTTCATAGAAAGAAAACAGAATCACTTCTTACATATGTCTCTTTGCTTAAATTGAATTTTTCCCCGTACGCGATTTTTATTTTGAGTCTATAAAGTCTTCACTTTTTTTATTTAGCATTAAAATTTCGGAGACGAAATCCGAAACATATTTCGTACCAAAAAAAAAAAATGGGAAATGTGAATATGATGAGTATGCTTGGATGTCAAAATGTGATATCAATATTTGAGTACCTTTCTATCTGAAATAGAGTATTTTGAGTTCGGATGTTATTCTTTAACAAAAGATGAAAGAGCAGCTGTAAGACGATCTGGTGAATTCCTCAGTGTTGCAAAATATTCTTATATATTATATGCATTCGAAAATTTAAATATTTTTCCCCAAGATTTTAACTTAGAAGTTTTAAATATATATTTTCTTACCAATAAAAAAGATTTTGCGAAGAACTTAATATCGCAAATGTATTGAGTAACAAAAAGAATGTCTTGTCGTCTTTATGACAAAATATATAACTTCAAGGATTGCTTACACTTGTTATGAGACAAAAAAATAAGAATTGTTTATTCGTAGTACTTGCATGTGTTTTTCTTTAGTTGTTGAAAAAGAATCTCTCTCTCCGTTTATTTTAATTTAAAATATAATTCTAAGCTTTAAAAATGTGTCTGCGAAATATACCATTTGTTTATTATATGTATCTGAATTTGAGACTAACGCCTCAGAAGCCGCAACAAGTTATATTGCATTTGGAGAAAAGTCAGTTTACGTCAGATGAACGTTAAATCTGTCGAGAGCTGAAACGTCCTCCCGTTGGCGGGGTGTGGTAGCTAGGAGAGGGGGTGCCAGCTCAGGTGTCGTTCACGTCACTTGACCATGGTTCAAAATTACGTGGTACGTCGCCAACCTCGTGCAGCTGAACGAACAGTGCTACGTTAATATTCAATCAATCAATCCTACAAGGCGGGTCTTTAGCTGTACTGGGCTCGAACTTGTAACAAGGCCAGCCACGATACGATTTCTTGACCACTCGGCTACCGCGGCCACTTAGGGGAGAGGGTAGCTTTCCTATCCTTCTTATTTGTCAGAAATATATACACTGGATCATCACCTATTCTTACCTTTAGAAATCACATTTGGCACAAATAATTTTTGAATTATTTCCTTAAGGTTACACAGTACCCTGTCTGAAAATTTTTTAAGAGACAGCAACAGTAAAAATAATTTACTTTTCGCATTCAGATTATATTATTAAGTTGATTCTGAAAGTAAAAAGTCAGTTTGACCAGCCATTGTTTTACAAGTTCAAAAAATTAAGAATTTTTGAAGTTTTTACAAACTCTTATAAAATGCTCATGTTTTAAATTTTTTAGTTTTTTATATAAGTTATTCATTTTTCTTAGATTATTGCAAATAAAAGTTAGTATGGATTTGAAAATTTATATTCCCTTGTTGATTTTTAATAATTATCTTTCTGGAAAAACCTGGTAGAAACACAAAATTTTTTTAAATAGTAACTTAAGCATTTTTTAAAAACACATCTAGAGATCTCAGACCTATGTCCATACTAACCAAATCTAGAATACGTTTGGAATTATAAAAAAGAATTTCAAGGCTCTATGATGAACAAATGAAAAAGGCTTTAGGGATTAGAAAACACTTATACCTTCAAAACTGAAAGTTTGAGAAAAACGCATTTTTAAAGTTTGTAAAGGCATAATGCAAAAACCTTATAATGTACATGAAACTCTATTTTTTAATATGTTATTTTCTAATATATGCTCTATACTTTAAGACATTATTTTAATTAAATATGACTAGAAATCATTTTTTTTAATTCAAAATTCATTTTTGCATAATATTGATAGCACTTGTTACGATGATAACTTATTCAGCTTCACCTTCACCTAATATTTTCACAAAAGTTTTGAAACACAAAACATTTATGTACAAAATAATAATGATACTAACTTATGCTAAAAATAACCAGGTTTGTTCATAAAATTTATATTTTTTCAGTTTTAATTCGGGCAGTTTAAGAAGTTTTAGCTCTTGTGTTGTATGACTTTAAAATACTAAAATATAGTACTACAATATATTTACTGTAATGTTGTTTGATACATCAAGGAAATATTCAGCTTTATCTGCAATACGTGAAATCAAGCTAGCTGTATTATTAGCTGAGGACTGATATTTAGATACATCATTTTCAGTAGTATTCCATCACTTCGAAATATTATTTCTCACAACAATTTAAGAATTTTTTGGCCATGGCATTTTCTCAACAGGAAAAAATTAATGATATTTTTTCCTGTTATATATAAACTATCCCAAGTGATATAAACTGTTTTTTAAAGCAAAAAATTGGACTTGAAGTCAATTTTAATTAATTAATTATGAGAACTCAAAAAATTCAAAACATAATCAAACAGAAATGATTTTAGTAATGAAAATTGAAATTAATAAACATTTCATACTAAAGGAGTTAATTGTGCTCAAAAATATTTTTAATTAATTTAATTTAAGAGTGGAAAAATGACTTAAAATAAAACCGAAACAAACACCATAGCTCAGAAAACTTCAAATATCTTTAAAACTTTCTTTATTAACATATCTGAAATTTGGTGGCAAGCTTCTCAATGAAATCAGCCACAAGAAAATGCACAAAAAAATTGGTAATTATAGGAAATTTGTAGGGTATTATGTAGTCTTAAAAGTAGATATGTTTTCTTAAACAACAAAAGTGCAGAATGTTTCTTTGGAAGGGTATCTCAGTTTTCTCATGTAGAATAATATTTTCAATTTAAACTATTTTCTTAAAGACAGTTGGCTCATACCTTTGAACAGATATATCTTCTCTCTTGTGGTTATATAATAAGTATATTATACTATATGTGTCCGTGAGTGTGTTATAAAATTTTTACTGCATTTCAATGTGCATTTTATATGCGAACATTATAATTATCAGTTTCGTTGCAAATTAAAATTGTGCACATTTTTATAATTAGTACATTTAAAACTTATTCTTTATCTTTCAAAAATTATATACCAAGTTATCACTTCAAAATTCCTTTTGATTTAATACGAAGAAACTCTCGTTACAAATAATTATTTTGCGCAATATGTTCTTAGTGCTGGTGTTTTATGCGATGGCCAGAGTGCGATGTTAACAAAAATAAATATAGAATCGAAATAATGCAGAAATTATTGGGGTCAAGCCTCGTAACTTCGTGCCATGGTCAAGTAAAGAGAACAACTTCGCTCTCCAAATTTCTGCACCAAGCCAACGTGAGTCTCTATATTATTTACAAGGCAGCAATCGCTAAGTTCAATAGACATTCTAGGCCGTTAATATTCTCTTATACAAGGTATCTAAAAGCCTTATTACATGTACATGTATTTGGAACAATTTTCTTTCAACCGACAATTTCAAACAATTTTTACTCAATTGCCATAGCAATGGCTTTCGAGGAACTTTTTGCTAGTGAGGTGAAAAAGTTGTTCAAAATTAAAATTGTTCCGAATTTCAGCCAATAGAATTCTTCCTCTCCTACGCGAAAACAAGATGCCAACTTCGTCTTCGTCGAACACAGTATAAAAAATGTTGTATTAAAATGGAACGAAATGATGGAGAGCGCTTTGAATGACGAAGTTGAAAACTTTCCATACCTATGAAACTACCCCCAATTCGTAAAAATATTTTTAAAAAATTAGCGTGTGCACAGCGGTGCCAGCGGCAAGTAAATTTTCAATGTGGAGATAGAGCACAGCTGACGTCAGAGCATGTCGTTTTACTTACGGCAGACCATCACCTTCAACTATTTGAATTGATTGGGCGAAACAGTTGCATAAAAAATACATGTGTGTGATACCGCCTTAAGAATTATTGGGGCAAACTTTAAGGGGAGGTAGCGGACACATCACAATGATTCAAATTTTCATAGCAACACATGGTCGGAAACGTTTCATTCGGCACTAAATGGAGATGTTCACAAGAGCATTTTAGGAAACAGACATACATTATCGTAGTCATTTGAGATGTCATCGCCTGCAGATGTGTATGGGACACTTTACAAACACCGAGCTGGTAGATATGCACCTGATTTACAGATTCAGTGTTTGTTCGCTTCTGTGCCGAAAAAATATTGAGGCAGGAAAACTCGTCGGAAGATCAGGACAGAGAGAATTATCTTTTAATAATGTTAAGTAAATAGGAGGGACCTTAGAGACACAGTCTTGGTTTCAAATTTAGTCTCCAAATTAAAAGACAAAATATATGCTCCTAGAAAAGTCCAGAAGGATCTAGGATGATTAACTGACGAGAAAAGTTTAAAAGGTCCTTAGTATATTCACGATAATGCACGAGCAATACTGTAGCGGTATCTACACAATCCAGTAACAGCCTCCAAACAGAGGGGATCACTTTTGTCTAGTGGTCATGTTAATCGGCTAGGAATCCATATAGGTCCCGGGTTCTGTCCTCAAATTCACCTCCACATTTGCATTAGTTTACAAATAGTAATTTTAAGTATACATTATCGCATATGTGTGCCCTTAAATTTAATTACTAATAAAATCTGTTAATATTACTTCAGTTTTTTTGTTTGAAGAATTACGGCAATTATACATTGTCCCAGGTAAGTTAGATACCTGGTAAAATCAGTTCAAGTCCGTTGATCACCGTAAAACAGTGATTCTCAAACTATCAATATTTACAACTCAATATTTAACCTTAATTTTCATCGTATCCCCCTCCATACAAATAACAATGTATTGAATTCAATAACTTTGACACTATAGCTACAATACCATGCAACGACTTTTTCTTGAGAGCCACCAGCCGGAATAAACGTCTTGTTCAGCCGAAGCATAAATTGCCCCTGAGACGTATCTATACGTCTTTCCGAAGTATGATCGTTTCTGTACACTGCTATCCTTAAAATTGTTTTAAAGGCCTCTTCCCCCAATACATGATATAAGCTCGCCCACGTAGAAAATGGTGGCATTGGGGGAGCGTGACTCTTGATCGGTAGTTAAAGGATTCATTATAAACCGTACAAAAGAGTTAATTTTTGAAAATAACTTTATATAAGACAAGCCCATGGTGCCACTGATTATTATTAAACTTATTCTTAACTTAGTTAATTTAAAATACATTGTGCAATACGGATAAATGTATAAGTGTATTATATCAGTGCAAATGTAAATTTAATTTTTATGATGTCAGAATGTTTTTTTTTTTTACTTTCAGTAAATTAATATTTTTAAAAAAAAATGATTTTTTGGTCACAATTTTTCAATATACACGCCCCCTTCCGTAGAGTTATCACGTCCCCTTAGGGAGCCACGTCCCACAGTTTGAGAAACGCTGCCATAAAATGGGCTAAAAGAGAGAATAATTTGAATAAGGTCATGAAATATTTTTTTAAAATAGAGAGGGGGAAAAACCGAATCACAAGGAAAGGTTCGTTAAACAGAAAATGCACTTCGCTATTTCGAGGTTATTTTACGAAGAAAATAGTCAAATGTTTTTGGTTCCAGGAAAAAGTTCTCAGAGAAAAATTCGCTAAATAGAGGCTCGTAAAATGGAGGTCCGACTATATATGATTCCTGATTAAATAAATATTGTTCAAATTTGATTTCTACTGTAAAAAAATTCTTGCTTAATGAAGAATGATAGCTGGAGTGGTTGTTTCCCGGGTGCCTAGTAAGCGTAAACGCTGAGCCATTTAGAGTGAACTCGGTCCTCTAGAGCAGAGGTACTCAACCTTGTTTTCTGGTGGGCCGCATACATATGTCAGCCATTTCACGCGGGCCGCATATATATGTTAGTTATTTCACGCCACCCGCAACTTGAGGATAAATGGGGGAGGGGGAAAAGAAATGCTTTAAGATCAAGATAACATTGGAGATTTAAAATGTAGACAATTGATCATAATAGCATTCTAATTCCTGTTTTGCTTTTTTAATTGTTATTTCTTTCATTTTTGTTACTAGCACTAAATTTGAAGTATTTAAGAAACACTCCTTCACAAGGTATGCACCAGTAAACAGTTTCATATGATTACTAATAATGTAACAAACTTCTTGTGATGTCTGTTACCGCTGTAAAATTACCACTGACCAAACACATTGTTGCTCTCGCAAGGATTTTTCAAAAAATTCCTATTCATCACCTCTTGAAAGAGATCTTCGAGGAAAAGTGTCATTGAATGATTCCTGTTTTTTGGTATTTTTTAAATACAGCCCTTCCATACAGCCTTTCCCAAATCTAACAACTACTGATCCATGCTCGTTTTTCGCCACAAAATAGTCAACCTCCCAATCGTCTTGAAACGATATATATTTTCTTCGAACATTTTTCGCTTGCAAGATATGAAAGATAGTTCTAAATTAATTTCACCCACTTTTCATTCCACTGTTGTCTGTTATTACTAACCATAACTGTTCCAAATAGAAAAAGAATATTAATTCGTACCCGTACCATACCGACAATAACCAAAAAGCAAAGTTGATAAATTATATTTCTTGACAAAGAATTTCCCACACACGCCAAATTTTTTATACAATTTTCTTAAATAAGTGAATTTCTCAGAGCAATGGGCCATAGCCGGACCACTTAAAGAGGCTCGGTGGGTCACATGCGGCCCACGGACCACCGGTTGAGTATCGCTGTTCTAGAGCATTCTGCTAAAAGCTTTTACGTAGCTTCAAGTGAGTAAATGAAAGAGTAAAAATTCAATTACACGAGGACCTTTGGAGACGGACCTCGTAATTTTGAATTATGGCCAAGTGACGAAGATGACACCTGAGCTGAGCCTCTCTCTTAACTTCCGCCTCACACCAACGGAAGGACGTTTGAGCCCTGTCAGATTTACGTGCATAAGCCCTACAACACGGCGGATCTTCAGTGGCACTAGGCTCAAACTCATGACACGCCAGCTATAAGTCCTTTACCTTGACAATTAGGCTATCGCAGACACCGTATAGCTTCAAAAAACGCGGTGTTAATAATCAGTCCGCATCCCAAAGTAACAGAGAAAATGATCAATCCATTCACACTAGGAAATGATTCGGAGAGCATTTCCATCAACCTGAGTATAAATTGAAAGGCTGATTGCGCCAAATACTCATTCGGAAATGAAATGTCACAGGAACTCGTTCAGATAATGAAATACAGAAATGCATCAACATCATGTGCAGTACCACATCTTAAAAGGAAATCTGGTTACATCAGCAACGTTTTAGATATCAACGGAAAATCTGTAATAAAAAAATTGCAAATCTTACTAAATCCAAAAATTAGATATTTTAGAATTTTTCCGTTTAATTAAAAAAACAAACTTATTTTAATAAAAAAAAAATTTAATCAAGAAACTGAAAATCAGGGCTTCGAACCGTAATTATTTTTGTTACGGTCTTCGTTTCAGTTCAACTATATATATATATATATATATATATATATATATATATATATATATATATATATATATATATATCGGTTCAATTCCGGTTTTCGTTTCGCTAAAAATAACGGTTTTCGGTTCAGTTCCAAATGAAAAAATTTTATTCTGTGTATATTCTTATTTTTACTAAAAATATAAGAAAAATGCAATTATATGCAAGACATGTGATGATGATAATTATTTTTTGACGTTAAATTAAAAAATAGTGGAAAGTAACAAAATGACTGAAAATATATCTTATCGAAATAAACCAACATCTTTTTTTTCGGTTCAGTTTTCGTTCCGAGGAAACTAATTCCGGTTTTCGGTTCGAAGCCGTGCTAAAAATCCCCCAAGTGTCTTACTACAAGATGCATATATTTAACATGAGAAAAATATTTTTTTTTTCTGAATATCGCTTAAAAATTTATAACGTTCAAAGAATTAACATAACACGAATAAATAGTGAAAGTTGTATGCAATAAAATGTAGAATAATTGGTATTGTGGCATCAGTTAAACAAATTATGCATGTCAATATATCAACGCAATCAATTAGATTTTACCCAGCAACACATCAGTACCATGTGTTAAACTAATTTTACCAAATTACATAAAAGTAAATTAAAATTCAATTTGTAGTTAAGTGCAGTGATTTCAAAATGAGATTCATAATAGCTTTTGATAAATACGCAATCATACATTTTACTCTGACATGAACATATCTAATTGAATTCGAGCTCTGATTTGATTAAATGTGTGGCCAAACTATTGTAGTTTCTGCTTAAATTGATTCGTTCCTGGTGATGTTTAACGCATCAATTGCAACGAGGACTATTTGCTGTCTCTACGTACTAGATGGTATTGCAAGATATAAGAATACTGCCAAATTTTTTCGGCGTTAGTAACCATTTTAATTAGAAATGATTGCATTAGAATTCATTAGTGTTAGGGAAAATATTTCAAATAATATGCAACGGGAAGATATTGTATAAATATACACAAACTTTCATCATGGCTAAGTAAGCATAAAGAAAACGAATAATTAATTTTCTGACTAATTTTGTGTGTGCGTCATTTTTTTAAAAAAATCAATCATTTTTAATTTGAATGGTTTTTTCTATATCTTTCTTTGATAAGTCAAGTTTCACAAGTAAGCAAGGTGGGTTTTTCTTTATTCAAGAAATTTATTGAATTTGAAATTCAAGAAATCTGGATTGAATTGATTAATTGATTTCCGATTAATGTCGGTCATAGAAGCAAAACGAAAGCTATTGGCACCGACCCTCGTCTTTTTAAACTAAATTCAAGTGACGAGGACGACGCCTAAGCTGGCACGTCACTTTCTTAACATTCGCATCAGGAAGTCTCTGAATCTGGGTAAAGTGGCTCAAATCCTGTATGAGTGAATGAACAATAAAATACCACTATTCAGCTACTCGAGGACTTTTGGTGACAGAACTTGTAATTTTGAATCAGGTGACGAGGACGACACAAAGCTAACACACTCCCCCGCTCCTAATTTCCACACCAACCCAACAGGAGGACTTTTACCCCTCGACATATTTAATGTGCATCGGTCGCCTCACACGACACGCCGACCACGAGTTCATGACCGCGGGCATTCAGCTCCAGTATAAGGCAAATTTATCGTGAATGAGGTCAACCATCCGGTATAGTGGTTGGCAACGCTAACTGTTGTGCCGTTCGGCCTGGGTTCGGATCCCGGAGAAGACATGGGTGTTTGTAAATGTATAGTGTCTTCGCTGCATGGGGGTACTCTAAACAGCCATCGAGTCGCAAGTCCTCTCGTGAGGTTGGTGACAGGGGATGAGAGGTAGGAGGCCCCTGACCCTCCCCAAAGGTGTTTCTCCCTCGAAATTGAGGTGTAACCGAGCTAAATCGTACTGTCACCTGTATGGTGCTCAAAGCTACGGCCAACGACAGCCGTACATTTAGCCCCTTGCCATGATAAATTTCGTGGACCTCGATCTGACTATGTCAAACAGGTGGCATTAGCATCAACAACAACCGAACATTGTGAATGAGTGTTTTTATTGCTGTACTTTGAAACTGTTGTTGTTGCTAATGCCACCTGATCAGCAAAAGCCAGATTGAGTCCCACGAAATTCCTCATGGCAAAGGGTGACGCCTGTCGTTAGCCGTAGCTTTGAGCACCATACAGTGATACTACGATTTGGCTCGATTCCACCTCAATTTAGAGGGAGAACACTCTGGAGGTGGCCAGAGGCCTCCCACATCTCTTCCATTCCACCAACCACACGATTGGACTTAAGGCTCGACGGTTATTTTGAGTACCCCCATGCCGTGCAGGCCCTATACATTTACAAACATCCATGTCTTTTCTGGGATTCGAAACCAGTCCCTGCGGCACAGCAGTCAGCGTCGCTAACCACTATACCGGATGGGCGACTACTTTGAAACTACTCTAGAGATACTAACGACGGGCCTCATAATTTTGAACGAAGTTCACAACCCACTTTCCAAACTTTGATACCTCGCTAATGTGAGTTCATGAAGCCTTGAAAGATTTTACGTGCATCAGTCGCTCTTCGCTGCAGTCTTCAGTGGCAACAAGTGACTGCGGTAGCCTAATGGTCAGGCCACGAACTTATGGCTGGTGTGGTTGGGTCTCAGGTCCCTTGCCTGAGGCCACTGAAGACCCACTGTGTAGTGAGACTGGAGCTTGCCCCTCACAAAGGCGGATTGTCGTGCTCGTCATTTGATCACAGCTCAAAATTATGTGGTGCATTGCCAATAGTCCTAACCTTACTTTACCATGCAACATTACTAAGAACTACCCCTTTAAGTGACATCAAGACTCAAACCCACGACCCATCAATTCTGACCACGAGATCACGATCACAACTACTCGGCTACCACGACCATAAGTCTACTATGAAATCAAGTTTCGAACTGTGCTTTGACTGAAACTTTGCTTCACTCAGAACCCACAACTATGACCACTGACTTACAGTGAACGAAGTTTGTTTAAGTGGAAGTATTTATGCTGTTAGCGTTGTTGAAGACATGTTCGGTGGGGTAATGTATTCATCGATTTGCTTAACATCCTCGGAATTTTAAACCAAGATCAAGTACCGAGAACGACAAATGAGCTGACACTCGACACATTTAACTTTCATTCCATGCCAACAAAAAAACTTTAATCTTCGACTGAATTAACGCGCATCGACCACCTTACATGGCTAGTATTAAGTGCAGTGCTTCTCAAATATTCAATACTTACGACCCAAAATTCAATCATAGCTTTCATCGCGACTCTCTCCATACAATAATAATGTTTTAAATTCGATAATACGATACTCTGAAGCTAAAGCTACAATACGATTTTAACCTCTTAAGTACCACCGGCGTAAATAAACGACTCGCTCAGACAGTGCGTAAATTACACTGGACGTATATATACGTCTTTCAAAGTACGATATTTTTTTTCTGTTCACTGCTATATATAAAATTATTCCGAAGGCCTTGGAATGCAAAAAAGAAAAAAAAGGCAGTGGCAGTGTTGGTGAAGAGTTTACTTATTTCTCTCAGAAATTTTCTTTTATTTATTCCCATTCTCCTCTCCCAATACACCGCATATCCATGCATACGTGCAAAACGGTGGCATTGGAGAGGGAAATGCGTAAATTTATATATATAATCGGCAGTTAAATATAAACCGTACAAATTATCAAGATAAGTGTAAATTTTTGTATATAGATTTTAGATATGACAATCCCGTGATGTCTCTGGTAGTTAAAAAACTTGATCTTAACTTAGTATTGTTAAATTTATTATAAAATGCACTGTGCTGTACTGATACATTTATACGTGTAGTATATCAGTGTAACTGTTTTTTTTTTCAATTCCTACTATTAGCCACACACTCTCTCTATATATTTATTTATTTATAAATCTTGGGAAAATTTTCAATAGTTAATAAAATACATTTTAAAGCGCTCAATTGAGCTGAACTTTTATATACGAGATTATTTTCGATCACAATACAATAATTTAATTATAATTAATAAAAATTTATTGATTAAAACTATTATTCAAAGAATTACAAATACAGCCACGTTGGCATCACTTTTGGTAACTTAGCGCCAATTATGGCGACTTGTGTTAAAACTTCAAAAGGTTTTTTTTTTCCGCATTTTAAAGCACTCATTTGAGCTGAAATTTTCTATACACTATTGTTATGGGTAAAAATACGATAATTTAATGATAATTAATTAAAATTAATTAACTGAAACTAATTATTTAAAGAATTACAGATACAGCCACGTTGGTTTCATTTTTAGTGAATTGGGTCAAAACTTTAAAAGATTTCTTTTCTTACGTTTTAAAGCATTCAGATGAACTGAAATTTACATACACGATTATTTTGGATGACAATACGATGCTTTAATGATAATTAATAAAAATTCATTACTACTTAATGTTGTGTGTAAAAAGTAGCTAAAATAAAATTTTTCTTTGTTGAAGTAATTAGGAATTAACTTATATATATACATAAAACGTTTTTTTATATTACTTGTTTTTTATTATTATTATTATCTCAGAACGTATTTTGTTTGTTTACTTTCAATAAATTAATAATTTTTTAAAAAATAACCATTTGTTTCCGACTTTTCAATAAGCTCATGCCCTTTTCTTTGGGTTATCACCCCTCAGTTTGAGAAGCGCTGCATTAGTGGCATTCGATTAAATGGATTCGACTGGTATAGGTTGTAACAGAGCAGGACTTAAAATCGTGCTCATAAGGTAATGCAGAGTATTACACATGTTAAAAAAAAACTAAAAAATTTCGCATGACTTATTGCAGAAGCTTGGATAGTGTGATACTATCTCAGGTTGTGACGGGGCTTTATCGCACCTTCTAGCTAATCCTCTTGGGGAATCTTTGGGGCCAGAATGGCATTTCAATCCAACCTTCCAAGAAGAAATCGCGATATGCAGATTAGTGAATGAATATATATTGGAGCTTTTTTATTCGGGAGTTAGTCGGCTGGAGGCCGGAGAGTCGTATAAGAGTCATATGGTTGTCATATAGAAGTCGGCTAGAAGCCGGAAAGTTGAATAGAAGCTGGATCAAGTTGGCTAATAATATATAGAGAAGATTAATATTAAAAGTATAGATTACAAGAGGAAGACAAAAAGCTTGGTTGCTGATCACCGTGTGATATAGGTAAAAGATTGATTATTTAAGTTCAATTATAGAACGGACATTAGCTTGTTAAGGAATCTACTACAGATGAAGATTCGGAGGTTAATTTATCACAAAGAGAGTGAGTAGGATTTCAGGCGCTATTTTAACTTAGTATTGATAATTACGTCGTATCATTCCTGATCTGATTCTCTAGTAGGACTTGTGTTGCATTGATTTATATATATTGAGACGATAATAAATTAGATTTATTTTGGAGAGTTCGAGTGGTCAATCATTTTCCCTACAAATCTAGGTCGCGTGGATGAAGAGAGAATACCCTAGGGCAAGGGGGTATCCCAAGGTGTCATCCTTATCTCTTTAGATCTTAGTTCAGAACTTTTTGATTGATACCAATAGTCCTGTGACGTTTGGGAAAATGGATGGGTAGCGTGATACATTAATATATTAAATAATATTAAATAATTAAGAATAAAATATTTATTAAATACTAAGAATATTTAATAATTGACTTTTTACGTCTACAGCTATTACTAGCAACATTTACAGTTTTTTTATAAGTTATTCAAACTATTGAGTATTTCAGCACTACTGAATATTTTATTTGTGAAGGAGGAGACACAAACATCGCATTCCTTGTCGAATGTTTCAGGCTGTCTCTCCACTCTCTTGGGATAGAGGCGGCTCACAGATGAGATCTAGTAGTAGGATTTCTCACGACCATAGGTTGTTGGCATGAAGTCAGATGAAAGGACCCTGCAATATTTTAGAGGTCAACGTGTTGATATAAACGGGGAAGTTTTATCTGCATAGGGAAGCCTATCTTGCAGCTGCGAGGCCAGAAAATGCTACCTTTCTTATATTGATCCATTTCAGTGCTAATTATACAAACCAATTGAAAATCTTTTATATTTCATTCTAATGAACCTTTTAGAATCAAATCCTTAATGTATAAAAACCCAATAATTCCTAGTTTTTAAACTGCTTTTAAAAATGTTAATTAAAAATTTTGAGAAATTTTTCTCTCTCAAAGTTTTTTGAGTATCTTAGAGTTGATTATTAATTTTTATGCTGAGTTTGAAAGCTCTGATCTTTGCATAAAATTAACTTAAAAGTTTTTTCCCGTAGGCATGTAAAATACGAGTATATAAAAATCTAAATGAGATACTTTTTCCTGTAGCAGGGAAATGAAAGAATTAATGAAAAGATAAACCAAAAATAATTAAATCTACACCGGAAATCTAGGGGTAGCAGAAAGTGTGTTTCTCGGCATTCCCTACAGCCAATCAACCGGAAATGGAAAAAAAGGGCTACACGTTGATTGAAATTTTTTTAAAAGATTGTTTTTTTTGCATGTTTAATTATTTTTAATAGTAGAATTAGGAACAAATTTTCTGTGAATAAATTGGCTTGTGTGTTCTAGGATTTTAAAAAATAAAAGTACAGTGAAAATACGTTTGACGCGAAAACTCTTAAGACAAAATATTGGTTACCACAAAAGAATTTCAACGGTCCCGACAAACTACTATGTATTTTCATGCAATTTTTTCTCTCTAAATGAACAAAATACGTAAAACACCAGCCGCGCAGGTTAGATTTAAGAGGGGTTTGAGATAAGAAAGAGCTATTTTCACACAAATATTTCGTAGAAAGGAGGCTAGCTAGGTTTTGAAATACCATCGAAGCAGACTGTGACACTAACCAATTTTATTTATCTAAGGTACTTTCACCTCCACCCCTACAAGCATCACACAAAAACATCTTATCTCTCATCGTTTGGCTTTAAAATTCGGTGACGAGTACATCGTACTGTGAGTGAAATCAATGAGTTTAATTCGAATAGAATTTTTTTTGTTGCTATTTTAGAATAATTTTTTTCGAGCACAATGGCACAGGTGGAAAGTAAACTGTTATTTCACTTAAAGTGAAAATGGAGCTTCTCAAGGCTGATAGTCAAAAAAGAAGAAGAAAACGGTCGTCTGTAAGGATTATAACTCCACATTATCAACAATAATTAAAAAAGAGAGAAATTTACGGAAATGTATGAGCCATAGCGAAAATGGAGGAGAGCGGCCAAGAACGAAGATTTAGACACAGCTTTACTTGTTTGGTTCACACAAGTCACCTCTCAGAATTCTCCTTTATTAGGACCTTTAATTCTAGAAAGAACTAATGAACTTGGTAACCAAATGTGTTTACATTTCCTGCGAATTTAGGATGGTTCGAAAGTTTTAAGGTATCCGACTACGTTCGAAACCGTGATTTTATAAAAAAGTGCATAAATGGATAATTTTCGGGATATTTAGTGTCACTTAGATTAGAATACATGTATAAAATTGTTTTAAGGACATTTTGATAAAAAAAATTTATTTAAATCCAATATTTTTGGCAAAAAATTAACTTACACAATAACCTTTTTTCAAAATATTCTCCTTTTATAAAAAATGCTCCTAAAATAATAATATTTTGCTTATATAAAGTAAAGATTTCTCCAGAGAGTCTGAACTATTTTTTTAAAAAATTCACATTATTTTTAGAGTTACAACCTATTGAAATAATTATGGGCGGTATATATTTAAAAAATTCTAGTTAAGCCTCTGTACAGAGGTCTGAATTATATAAAGGCAAAATATTATTATAATATATAGACGCATTTTTAACAAAGGGAGAATTTTTTGAAAATGGGTCATTCTATGTTCATTTTTTTGTCAAAATATTGTGCTTAAATAATTTTTTATTGTAATACTATTCTTAAAACAATTATATATACATTTTCTAATTTAAGTGACACTAAATATCATAAATATTATACATTTATACGCTTTTGCAAAATCGCGGTTCCGAACGTAGTCAGGTACCTTAAGTAAAAAAAATTCCACATTACTAAGAGATGTTTGCGGTGAAGCTCGTCAAGTTTTACCGACCATGACAGCAGATTGGTTTCAGTATACGTACCCTTCAATACTTGAGGAATATTTTGATACATATTAAATATTTACTATACATTGCGGACCATCGACCGCTAGTGTGAGAGGGTTCGAGTGACATTAAAGTTAACCACTTTTATTTAGCCTTGAACACTTAGGAGAATTTATGAGAAATAATGAGAATACACTCTGATAACTAAACCCGAGGAGGCAATAAAACTTATTAATCTTATTATAAATACTTATTTTATTCATTCTCCTTAACGCTTTTGCTTCTAACTTTCTCTGAATCCTTCCCTTTCAAACTACTACTACAAAGTGCGACCACCGGTGACTCTCACATAGGGATTGCAATACCGGTATACCGGGATACCGGTACTTTGAGCGATTTGTACAATTTTGAAATACCGGTATTCACAAGTTAAAATACCGGTTTTTCGGTATTTACTAGAAATTTCTTAAAACTGTCTCCACTATATGTTCAGGGATCACCAACATCGCAAAATAATATACGCTTTTTTTTCTTTTTTTTGCGTGTCTTCCTAGCGGGCGAAATTAATTAAACTGTGAATACACAAAGTTTAATCAGACAATTAAGAGAAGTGATAAAATATGTGAATCATCGAAAGAGACTGGCCAAAAATATCCTTTTACTCTACGCTCAGGTTTCGTAGACTGATACTCATACCTGTGAAAACAAAGTCGTAATTAAGAAGAAAGTGCGTAATATTTTGATATTTTTTAAATTGATGAGTTTGTTATCCACACTGTATTTGTATATCATACTTTAAGGTTCAAAATATTTTTTATATTAATTATATATACTTACACATAAATAATAACCCATAATAATGAATGAGAATAACTATAAAGAACATAAAAAATCAGTTGATAATACTTCTGTTTGGTTTCATTATTTAAATGATGAAAAGAATATAGTGGCACAATGTAAAAAATGTTCTATTGTTATTAAAATGAATGGAGGAAGTACAAACGGGAACTCCATACACATTTAAAAACGAAACATGATACAAAACTGTTAAAGAGGAAAGAATATAATTGCGATGAAGATACAAATTTTACCACAATTTCTAAGCCCAAGCCATCAGGGTTTTTAGATTATTTAGAAAAAAAAAAGATAATTCGGATGAAATTATTGCACAAAATTACGTTCCAGGCTTCATGACAGTGCAATTGATGCATTGATTTTTAAGATCACATTTCAAAAATTTGTAATACTATCACAAACTGAATAGTGATATTTACACTTTTTTGTAATTTAAATAAATAAGATGTTCCTTTTTACTTTTTTTGTGTGATCTTTATATACTGTTATGTAATTTATAAGTTACAAAATATTTTTTGCAATATTTACACTCTCTAATAAAACTGGCAAATATAAAACAAAGAAGCACTTGCGTTTTCATGCTTTTTCTAAAATTTCTAATACCGGTATTAAAATTGGTATCCCGGTATTAAGATCTAAAAAATACAAAATACCGGTATGGAACTTTTGGTCCGATATTGCAATCCCTACTCTCACACTATGCTTTCAGCTTAAAATCTGCTCTCAACCATCATCCCGCCTACTCTACAACTAGCACTTAAGTAGAAGTTTGCATTTACATAAAATCCTCTCAACCAAAGCGGTTTTCAAGTGAAATCATAGTTAAAAAGAATGTTTTCCCCAAGAAGATTAGTAGAAACCCGAATAGAACCCTTTACACATTGGTTTTTGTTAAACACGTGCATATATACGTAGTATTGGTCGAGTGTTGGTTTAATCATGGCTTTCTGAAACATCTTCAGAATGGACATTCAACATTTTTATTTTCACAACGACGTAACATCAGAAGTTTATAATCACAGTGGTATTTCGTATTAGAATGGGGGAGACCACTCACACGGATAAAGCATGAAAAAGCAATGACGATCACAATAAGCATATGAGCACATAAAACATAAGGGATAAAAAAGCTGCAGCTATTCGTACATTTTCACGTCGGCGAGGCGGAGACAAAAGAGAATGATCACAAAATACTTTCGCTTTTTATACCGGCAGTGAAGATCGCGTGAATCCTTTCTAACAAGAGCTATGATTGATTAAAATGGGCAGGAAAGATATTTCTGATTTAATAGTTCTTGTTGATAACGATTAAGATTAGGGCGTTAGTTTTGAATATAAGAAATAAAAGCTTATTTAAATATTATTAAAAAAGAGTTATATATATAAGGACGTTATAGGAAGGATTATTACATATATATATATATATATATATATATATATATATATATATATATATATATATATATATAAGGACGTTATGATTATTACATATATATATATGAACATGAAATATACGCTAATAAACTTAATTTTGTTAGATAAATGGGGGGTTGCAGTATTTTTTGACACGAAATTTTTTAAACACGAAAAAAATATTTCTGTCTCCTAAGTTTCGTGTTAAACGATTTTAACAGTAAAAAAATACTAGTTTGACAATTTTGGTAGCTAACATTTATAGTGTAAATGATTTATTGAGAAATACGTAAGACGTTAAAAATAGTTCACTCTTATCCTGTTGCAGGTTTTCTCTGGACCGTAAATAACTTTTTCAAAAAGTACATGAAAGAGAAAATTGGGGATTAAGATAGAGAAAGAAAAGACTTTAATCTCTTTTTTCCATCTAATTTTTGTTTTCTTCTTCTGTTATTTATTTATTTATGCAGTTGTTTATCGGTATTGCCAAAAACTTAAAACTTATCTTTCTTTCTCATACAGCTTGTTTGTTAGAGAAGTGTGAAATGTACACAATAAAAAAATTTCCTTTAGAATACATTTTTTTTGCCTTTTAATTATGCAAAACATCAAAAAGCTAAGATTTCATTTCGAATTTAAGTAACTAATTTAAAAATGTTTTTATATCAACAGATATATATAACTCATTTTACTTCTGTTAAATTAATTACTACTGCTTTGAATTCCAAGTAAACATGAAATTCTATGTTTTATAATTAGCTCTAAAATAAATTTGCGCTTCTGAAAATAATCAAAACAAAAGGATTCTCTAATTCTCGTAAGAAACAACGCGAAATGATTTCACAGTTGCCATAAACAACGAAAATTACTTAAAAATGTAAATCATGCGCCAAAACTTTTTTCAATGGACTCTCTATTTACGTGAAGATTAAACTAATTAATTAAAGAATGAATTTAATTTAATTTAATGTATAAAATTAATTAAGCTTTATTTATTTAGTTCTGAAAATTTTCCTTGTTTTTTTCGATGGGAAAAGGTATTTTATAAAGAATAATTTTTTGTTCTAAAAACAGGATCTCTCTCATGTAAATGCCACTATAGAAGAAGGAACACGGAAAAACAAAATATTAAATAAATCAAAATATAAATTTTTTCAATTGAATTTACCTTTTAAATAAATGTACTACTTCGTGCCATTTAGATTATGAGTGAGCGAATACTAAACTTGCACTACTGTAGCTATTCGAGGGCTTTTGGAGACGAACCACGTAATTTTAAACCATAGTCAAGGACGACGCATGATCTGGCATCCCCCTCTCCTAATTTCCCCACCACACCAACGTGTGGACGTTTGAGCTTCCACAGATTTAATGTACACCACCCTCTAACACGGAGACCTTCAGCGGTACTAGACTCGAACTCATGACACGCCAGCCACGAGTCCGTTATCTTGACCATTAGGCTACCGCGTCCACCTTTGGGGTTGATTATAAACCTCTCTTAATTCTCTGATTGTTTATTAGAGTCGCACTCAGAAGTATCCCGTGACAATATGTATGTAATAGTTCTCCAAATATAATATTACATAGCAATGTACAAATAGTAAAAATTCTCAACTAAAAATTAGGAATTACGTTTGATGCTGTTAACGTATGTAGCGTTTTGTTATTATTATTATTATTGTTTCTCGGTAAAAAATTCTTAATTTCGCTGCTTCTAACACAGCCACCTGTACTTCGTTTACTTGTAGATATCTCTATAATTCATAGAAAAGATCACTAACAGATTGCTCGCCCTTTTTACAGAACAATAGATATCTATAGGAGGAACACAAGGTATAACACAAACGAGACTAAGTGTGTAACTTAAAAAAAGTGTGGAGTTGGCAGCAACTGTTTTGATGATGTCTTCCCACACACCTCCTCTATCCATGTGGCTAGTTTCACCTGAATCGATCACACCAGTTGGGAGGACTGCAACTGCATTTTATTTTAGAGAGAGCAGTTTTGCAACTTTGCAACTGCATTTTATTGAGAAAATGTCGAATCAACATCAAGTTTCTTGTGAAACTTAAGAAATCAGCCACGAAAACAATTCAAATATTAACCGTGATAAACAAATTCAATAATAACCGTATGGAGATAAAACTTTGTTTAGTGCGCGTGTGTTTGATTGGTATAAGAGGTTTTAAGAGGGAAGGGTCAATGCGGAAGATGATGAACGTGCCGGGCATCCAAGGTAAGCGATTGCAGACTAAAACATTGCAAAAACTCGTGATATGAGAGGGTTCCCACTCACATCAGTGGTCAGACTATTAATCAACACTACTACATTAAAGTACTAAAAAGACTTCATGAAAAAATTAGGGAAAAAGGCCAAAATTGGAGAGGTGATTGATCGCTGTTGCACCAAGACAATGCACACGCACACATGGCCCTATCTGTCAAGCAGATTCTGACCTGCAAAAACTTTACTGTGATGGGGTATTCTCCTTATTTACCTGATTTGGCCCCATGCGACTTTTTTTTATTTCCTGCAATTAAATCTTGTTTAAAGGTAACCAATTTTACCTCAGTTGAAGAGGTTCAGGCAAAAACGGAAAATCTCCCATAGGAACTTCCACAACTCTCGTTGCAGAACTGTTACCAGCAATGGTAGTACCGAATGCAGAAGTGTGCGTATGAAGGGAACTACTTTGAAGGTGATACTGTCACGGAAAACTGAATCTGTAAGAAAAATGATTTATTGGACCAGTTTCGTTTTTTTGTGTGTGTCACGCCTCGTATTTTTGTACGCCCGCGCAGAAGGTTTCTCTTTTGAAAATAATTAGTTTTGACGAATTATTAACAGTACGACATTTATTAAGAGTAATTATTAACATAGTAAGAGTAATTATGGATCACACACAAAGGATGCCAAAAAAATTGATTTGATTTTAATACGGCTCACTCGGAAGCAACACAAGGACCTCAAAATTTTGCACCATGGTCAAGTAACAGAGCTCAGACATCTGAGCAGGCACTCCTTTTCCTCTGCGAACTTCCATACCACACCAAGTGAGGAATTTGAGCCATGACATATTAACATCAGAACTCTAATCCATGACAGAAATAAATTTAGGTGGTTGCACCATGACCACTAGACTCCAAAGGCATTTATATCTCTTTGATTCTCTAACTATCTAGGCTAAAAATGTGATCCCCAATAAATGAATTTAATTCTGATTTTTCTGTTTGACAAAGCCATTACCCCCCAGAAAAATATGGAGAAATTTTATAGATAAAAAATATTTTTGTCTTTAAAATTATCCATCGATATACAAGTTGATTCACTACAAAACCAATAAAACGGTAGAGGGTACATATACTACTCAGAATCACAAAGGAATGCTAGGTCCAAATGCTATACTTATGAGCTACGGTGCAAAAAAGCAGAAAAAAAAAAAAAATAATATAACAAAAAAAATTAAGTTAATTCCAACTTAGATCAACAAAGAAAATTTTATTTTAGCTACTTTTTATTAAATATTTACAATTAATATAAATAGGTATATTCATAGGACATAGAATCACAACATTAAGTTGTAATTAATTTTTATTTATTATCATTAAAGTTTCGTATTGTCATCCAGAACAATCGTCTATATTAAATTTCAGTTTAACTGAATGCTTTAAAACGTGAGGGAAAAAAAACTTTTAAAGTTTTGACCCAAGTCGCTAAAAATGAAACCAACATGGCTGTATCTGTAATTCTTTAAATACATAGTTTTAATCAATTAATTTTTATTAATTATAGTTAAATTATTGTATTGTCATCCAAAATAATCATGTATATAAAATTTCAGCTCAATTGAGCAATTTAAAATGTATTTTGTTACCCATTGAAAATTCCCCCAAGATATATAAATAAAGTATATAGAGAGTGTGAGCTAATAGTAGGAACTGAAAAAAAGAGCAGAAATAGCAACACGTTAATGGGATAGAAAATATTTTATTGATAGGTTGTACTACAACAGGTCCTTGAAATTATGTCCTAAAGTCACCTGGTAGGCCTGACAGCCACGCTGCCTGAAACGTTCTGGAAGTTTCCTGAAATATCACGTATCCTCTCGGCAGCTACAGATATTCGACTGTTTCTTTCGACTGAAGGAATAAGCGTCTCGTACACCAAAGTCCTTATGTGAACCTAAAAGAAGTTTATGCACTTTAAGGTATCCGACTACGTTCGGAACAATGATTTTAAAAAAGCGCATAAATAGATAATTATCATGACATTTAGTGTCACTCAGATTAGAATACATGCATAAAATTGTTTTAAGGACATTTTGACAAAAATAATTTATTTAACTATAATATTTTGGCAAAAAATTAACTTAGAATAATCTTTTTTCCAAATGTTCTACTTTTGTGAAAAATGGTTCTATAATAATAATATTTTGCCTGTATATATCTCAGACCTCTCTACAAAGGCTCAACTACAATTTTTGAAAAATTCACATTATTTTAAAAGTTACCACCAATTCAAATAATTATTCACGTTTTTTTCTTAAATTTGCTCCCCTCTGTTGTCGTAAAATATGAATAAACCCCCTTCTAAGTTATATATTTCAAAATTCTAGTTGAGCCTCTAAAAAGAAGTTTGAGCTATATACAGGCAAAATATTATTCTAATTGAAGCATTTTTCACAAAAGGAGAACATTTGGAAAAAAGATTATTGTAAGTTAATTTTTTTCAAAAATATTGTATTTAAATAAATTTTTTTGTCAAAATGTCCTTAAAATAATTTTATGCATATATTCTAATCTAAGTGACACTAAATATCATGAAAATTATCCATTTATGCGCTTTTGAAAATCACGGTTCCGAACGTAGTCGGATACTTTAAAACACCTGTTGTAAAGAGTGTTTTTTTCCAGGTATAGAAGTTTAAGTTGGCATTACTTTCCAAGATGGCGACCGATTTAAAAGCTGTCAAGAGATTTATTCTCAGTTTGGTTTGGGAAATCATCAAAACGATCATCAAGCAAGGCGTAGATTCGTCGAATGGGCCCAAAACGAGATTGCCGTTGTTCCCGATTTTCATAAGCGAATTTTGTTTATCGATGAAGCGCACTTCTGGTTGAATGGCTACGTCAACAAACAAAACTGTCGCATTTGGAGTGAAGCTAATCCACAAGTGTATGTTGAAACACCGTTACATCCAGAAAAACTGACTGTTTGGTGCGCTTTATGGGCTGGTGGAATTATTGGTCCGTACTTCTTCAAAAACGATGAAGGCCACAACGTTACAGTCAATGGTGATCGGTATAGAGCCATGATTACTAACTTTTTCATTCCTGAATTGAACAATCATGATGTCCAGGAGCTGTGGTTCCAACAAGACGGCGCAACATGTCACGCAGCTCGTGCCACAATCGATTTATTGAAAGACACGTTTGGTGACCGCCTAATTTCACGTTTTGGACCTGTGAATTGGCCTCCAAGATCTTGTGATTTAACACCGCTAGACTATTTTCTGTGGGGCTATGTAAAGTCATTGGTCTATGCGGATAAGCAACAAACGCTTGACCATTTGGAAGGCAACATTCACCGTGTTATTGCCGATATACAGCCACAAATGTTCGAAAAAGTCATCGAAAATTGGACGTCCAGATTGAACTACATCCGAGCCAGCCGTGGCAGTCATATGCCAGAAATCATATTTAAAATCTAATGTCACAAGATTATCTTTCGAAAAAAAAAATTCATGTCAATCGAATAATACATCGTTGTTTTATTGCAATTTAAAGTTCTATACCTCTAAAAAAAACACCCTTTAGTATAACGTCTCAATAACATGTTTTCTATCTCATTAATGTATTGCTGTCTGTGTTCTTTTTTTCTTCTTTGCGCCATAGCTAGTAGCAACCATGGCATTTGCGAAACTGCATTTCTATGTGATTCTAAGTTGTCTCTGTACCCCCTATACACCCTTCCTGTTTGTCGGTCTGGGAACGAATCGCCCTGTATATAGGAGATGGGTGGCTCACTCCTTCACGACGAGAGATAGGGAAATTTTAGACCGACGGACTTGAAATTTCTCCCACATGTTACTTTTGTTGTGTAGAGATCCACTAAAAGAGGGTTTCGTGGAAATCGAATCTAAAGGGTGTTGCAGAGTGATGATTAATGATTGAATATTAACGTCGCACTGTTCAGCTATACGATGGCTTTTGGCAACGGACCACGTAATTTTGAACCATGGTCAAGTGACGTGGACGACACCTGAGCTGGCACTCCCCTCTCCTACCTACTACACCACACCAATGGGAGGATGTTTGAGCTCTCGACAGAATTAACGCGCATCGCTGCCCTACATGGCGGTTCTTTAGTGGTACTGGGCACGAACTCGTGACAAGGCAAGCCACGATCCGATGCCTATACCACTTTACCGCGGCCACAGGGTGTTTCGAAGAGGTCATAGATTAAAAAAATTCCAGTTTTTGAACTATTAGAACTACAGACTTGAAGTTTACAAGCATATATCTTTTGTTGAGTAGAGATCCGCTAAAAGGGGGGTTCTAATTAATTTATTCCAGGAGGGAGAGAGTGTTACAGAAGCGTAAAAGATAAATATTTTTCCATCTTAGAAATTCACACACACACAAGTCCTGTTTTTTTTTTTAAATCAAGAGGTGAGGGCTGTAAGGATGTTCTGGAATACAATCAAAAACTTAATGTGGAACAGATATCAATAACTTATATATATATATATATATATATATATATATATATATATATATATATATATCTTGTTCATATTTTCAATAGTTAATAAAATACTTTCTATTCATGCATTCATCTTCAAATACATTTTTTCAACTTGTAGTGGAGGACGACACTTGATGTTAATGCAGTTTTTTTCAAATAATAATTTATTAATGGAATTAAAAAATGAATAAATAGTAACGAACACAAAAATAATAATCCAATACCCTATATAGAAAGGAAATGGAAAATCGCTTTCTATTTTGCCACTTAATATTGCGATTATGTCATACGTATATGCATATTTATATTAATTGTAATTATATAGTAAAAAGTAGCTAATATATATATAAATTTTTTCTTTGTTAACCTAAGTAGGTTTGACTTTAAAAAATTTTTTATGTTACTTGTTAGTAATGCTTTAGCTATGTGTAGCTGGAATTATAAGAGGAACTACTAAAAAATCATTACATTCAAAGAGCTCAAAAATGAGGAATATATCCCACATATTTTATTTTCATTCAAGCGCTTTGTCAAATACATACTTATTCTGAAATGAAAAAAGCGGACGTTAACAATTTTGTGAAGATCCCAAACTTTTTCTATTAGTAAAAATACACGTTTCACCGAACAATTCGATGATAGTTGCCAAAAGACTCGGAGTTAAAAAAGGAAAAAAAAGTTCGAGTAAGAATGCCAAAATTAACCTCTTCAATGAACTTTTTTGTTGCCGTCATAAGGAGTTACACATGTACTATTTTTTAGCTTCAAAGCCAATTAGGCTTAGTTTCAAATCCGACAAAGACAATTGCTTCACGACGCTACTCAAAATCAGTTGGCTAAAATAAGTTAGTTTTCAAAACAGAAATGTTATTCGTTCTTTCCCCAATAAGATAGGGGTATGAAATTATTGAATGCATTTATTTCTCTAAAAAGATTACATTTAGAATGGGAAAGTATAAAAAAAGAAGTAACTGTAGTAGATTTCGGCAAGGACAGTGATTGATAACTTTAACTCTAACTCTACCTTTAAGTTATAGATATACGTCATAGTTAAAATTCCTTTGAACTATAATTATGACACACATCTTTAAAATTAAGGTGGAATAAACTTACTGTTTCTATAATTTATTTTTAATGAGACTTTCTTAAAAAATAACTTTAATTTTGAAATCCCTTCTTTTCTGATTTCAAAATTAAAGCTATTTTTATAGCTTCTTCGACAACATGAGTCCTATTCGATTAAATTTTATAAATTCCTACATAATTCTGTTTTTTTTATTTATATTTGAACCAATCGTACACATGTTAATCGGTTCCCGAAAATTGCCTTTGAATTTCGGTACGTTTCAAGTACCCAGTTCGAATCCTGTAAATAGTTCGAATCTAAATTGTAAAACAAAAATATTTTTTCAATCCTTATCAAATATATTGTGTCGGCACTCAGGTTAACAATTGTTTTTCAAGAGGTCAGTATACTAATAAATAAGCAAAGTATTGATTAGTGCTTAAACTTAATTGCTAAACAGTTATCCGACTACGTTCGGAACCGTGACTTTTCAAATGCGTACAAACGAATATTTTTTTTAATATTTAGGGTCACTTAGATTAGAATACACGTATGAAATAGTTTTAAGAATATTATTACAATTAAAAATGATTTAAATGGAATATTTTGCCAAAAAAAATATAGAATTATTTATTTTCCGAATATTCTTCTTTTATGTAAAATGCTTCTATAAGAATAATATTTTGCCTATATATAGCTTAGACGTTAGTTCAGAGCCTGAACCAGGATTTTTGAAACATATAATTTAGAAGTGAATTTATCCATATCTTCATACATCAGAGGGGAGAATATTTAACAGAAAGACATCGATAATTATTTCAATTGGTAGTAACTTTGAAAATAATGTGAATTTTTCAAAAATCCTAGTTCAGACTCTCTGAAGTCTTAACTATGTATAAACTAAATATTATTATTATAGAAGAACTCTTCATAAAAGGAGAATGTTTTGAAAATAGGTAATTCTAAGCTCATTTTTCGCCAAAATATTGCATTTAAATAATTTTTATTGTAATAATATTTTTAAAACAATTTTTTAAGTGTATTCTTATCTAAGTGACATTAAATAAAAAAAATATTCATTTGTATGCTTTTGCAAAATTACGGTTGTCGGATACCTTAAAGAATATTTAAAATAAGGAAATATTATTTAAACAAATTTTCGTTAAAATGTGAAAACTATTATTTACTATTTTATTTCGTTTATGTAACTAATTATGTTTTCCATTTAACGGAACATTGATAATTAATTGTTTAGGAAAATGTTTGACAATTTAAAATCAATTTTTCCTATAATTCTTTTTTTAAAAAAAATATTTTCTTTACAGATTGCACAGGATTATGAAAGATAAAAACAAGTTCGTCAGAAGAAATATTTTCTTAAAAACAGAAATAATATTAACAATTAAGTCAAAAAAATTTTAATGTGTGTGTTTTGTAGTCAAAGAAAAAGTTAAAGCTGTAAAATCTCCTATTGTTAAATATGACTCTGGTTTTAAATTGCATATTGAATTATTCGCAAAACCTATATATGGAAACTATTGGGCCATAAATACATAAACACAAATAAATTATTAATCACAAATATATATCAGAAATCATGTTTCTTTAAGTTCAAACTTACTTGTTTATCAAACTTATTTCTTTAAAATATAAACTGTCTGTTCTCAAAAATATTTTTGTGATATGTAATAACATATTTTATTTCGGCACGCAAGCTTATAAGAGTAAAACATACATTTATGTTTTTAATTAATATTATGAGACTTCTGAATTTTTCATTCCTTTAAAATCTAGAGAATAAATGGGGACCTGATAGAAAACTGAAAAATATTTAAATGTTGCGTTACATTTATTTTATTTTGAAATGTAACGTATCATTAACAAAAAAATACTCATTCCACAAAAGTTGGTTAACAGCACAATTTTTTTCTCCATGGTATTATATTGATTGATGAGATGATTTATTAAGAGGATTTATTTCCCTTTCGGTAATTTATCTTTCTTTTAATTGATTTTTTTTATTTTATAGTTCATTTTTCTTTAAAATAATTTATATTTTTGCGGAAAAAAATTTAATAAGAAAAAAGGTACCAAGAAATTATTTACAAAATCTTTAATTTTATAAACAATATTAACATATTTGTTTTCTTTTCAATCATTTTGTGTAAATAGTTAATTGTTTTTACATAGAATATATATTTACCAATACAATTAGCAAATTACAATGAATATATACCAAGAAGAAAATTTGCATTTCTTCATAAAAAAAATTGTACACTTTTTTTTACACAGTTTTTAGCTTTTCAAAGTTTGTTTGCTGAATAAGTTCCCTCAAACTAAATTTTCCTTGAGGGCTTTCCTAAAATTAAAGCACAGTTTTTTTCAATCCAAAAATATGTAGGGAGTATTTACCAAATGGATGAAAAAGCTCTAGTCTTTTGTATTCCTTGTGGTAAGACACTGACCCGGATCTATTTATATTTGACAGGAAAACAGTCAACAGATTTCAAGCAAACAAAAACATATATTTTAGGAAACATTTATTTTTTAGCAAACAGGAGGAAACAAAAGAGTTAAAAAAACAAACATAGCAATGGACTAAAAAAAATTACGTATCATTGAAATATTACAAAATTTTCAAAAAGAAAACATCAATAATAAACAAAAAACTGTTTAGAGCAAAAAGTGTTCTGATAACATGTGTCGCATTTTAGTATTCGCATTTTAGTATTGAAATACCTCAAGAAGTTCACTTAGCAGGTAGGAAAATTTAGTATCAAAAAATTACAAGTTTAAGCAAAACTAATCTTTAAACTATTTAATTAAACTTTTGAAGTAATTTTTCAAGGAAAAATAAAATTTAGAATTATATTTGTAACTTTTTTGGGGGGTTCACACATTGAGAGAGAAATGCATTTTTTCTTGAATCTCAGGTGTTTTTTTTTACTTTACATTTTTATATTATTCTCATACCGACTCTTTTTGCACAAAAAATGATGCTAAAGATATTTTTTTTTAAAAAAAATTCGTTGTTTAAGCTTTATAAGAAACAATAAATATCGAGTTAAAATAAAATAATATTAACAGTACTTTTAACAACATTTTATAGGAACACAAAATTATGCACTCTATGTTTTAAATATAGAAAAAAAATACTTATGGATGTTTAGAATGTGTTACCTATATATGTTAATTTCTCAATAAATCATATGGCATAGTTATAGCACGCTGTATGTATGTGAGAAATACAATTATATACAATACATAGAAATTCTAACTTAAAAATTCTTCCGCTATTTTACATTAAAAAATATTAATGAAACATTTTTTTAAACTGTTTTCTCTTACAATTGTCATTCTTTTTTATATTCAGGCATTTTCAAAGTTATTTATAAATTTTTCAAAAGTTTCTTCTCAGAAAAACATTCTACAGCTATTTTTACTGATTTATTTCTATAACACCATTACTACTCTCTCTCTGTTTATTTCCCTTAATTTTTATTTCTAAATTTATTTCGAGTTTATTTTCAAAGGAATATTTAAGCATTCTGAGACTTTATATGGTTTTTCAGATTCAATACAATATGCACAATCATTTGTTCTTTATATATTCTAAATTTTTCTTTTATTATTTTGAAACATTTATAATTCTTTATTTCATATGTTTAAAAAATCCACTACGCATAAAAATTTTTGTTAAATCACCAGCAGTTCTTAGCATGAAAAAAAAAACACACTAATACTGAAAACATGCGCAAGTAATAAAACAATGCGAAAAACTGAAACTGCATTCCATGTGTTCTATACATAAACCGTTCGAACGCAAATTAATCCAGCGCGCTTGTTCTACCAATACATGCACGACAGGAAGAAGGCTCATGACTCTTCAACTCACCTCTCTCTCTCGTTATCACTTCCTTTTCAACGATGGCAAGTTCCCATTCCGGAAAAGCAAAACGGGAGAGCTTTTTTCGGGAGAACCTGGATTTCTGGGCATGGGAAGCTCAACTGGTGGGTTGAACGACGCAGGGGCGGGTAAGAACTTTCTTCTGTGCACCTAGGGAGCGCGCGCATCGCTTAGGCCTTTTTGTTCTTTTTGGTTGGTTCGAGCAAGTGCTCGGGATTTAAATTAAACGAATGAATGGTTAATGAAATGGCAGGATATAGGGCCAGGGGATAATTGCGAAGTTATCCAATTGCTTCCAACTTGGAGCCGATTGTTTGCTACGGAACAATAGAGAATGAAAGATTCTTACTTTTTCCCCTAACTCCAATTTTGAGAATTGGAAAGAAGATTTAAGTGAGTTTGGGAAGAGAGGAAATAAATTTGAAAACAAGAAAATACGGAGTTTAAATGGCTTGATTTTTTTCATTTGACTTCTTTTTTTATTTTTAATGTAAGATTTGTTTCGGTCTGGAAAAAAAAGGAACACTTAAATTGTAAGCTATATGTTATTTGAAATGTGTTTGGGAAGATTTATACTTAAAAGGCGTCAGGATTTCTAAATATTATTTATTCCTGTTATTATTTTTGCTAAAATGCAAAATGAATGAAACGGTATAAAAAATTGTTTCCCAAATTAAAAGGGGTCTTAGGGGTGTTAATTTTGTCTCGAGAGATGAAAATATATACAATTTTTGAGAAGATACAATTCTTTGAGGTTAAAATTAAATGATTCGATTCTTTTACGCACTTTCTTTATAAAGGAATGAGGTCTCAAAAAAAGTGTAAAATGTTTAAAATATAATCATAATTTTAAAAGTTATAAGCATATGAAAATAAGAAGCATTTTTGTAAGAAATATTAAGTAAATTTTGCATTGCGCATGTTGTTTTCTAAAATAATTGCTTTACTTACTAGCAATAAGTTAATTTATAAAGTAAAATATATTATTATTACATTCTAGCATTTCTATATAAATAGAATAATTAATAATACTTTTTAAAAAATCAAATTAAATTACAATTAAAAGGGGTTTTTTTAACAATTTCAATCATTTTCAATTTTTTTTTAAATAAAAAAGATATTTAATACTAAAATTAGGTAGAACTTAAAAAGTACGATTAATTTTATAGTTTTGTTAAGTTTTATACATCAGAGGCTACTATTTTAGAAAATATCATGCGCAACGTAAAATGTATTAATATTACGTAGTTAATATTTATTATAGAAATGTTTCTTATTTTATATGCTTATAATTTTTAAGTTATGATATAATTATTTAACACTTTTTTGAAACCTCATTCTTTTATAAACAATGTGTAAAAAATCGAATCATTTAATTTTAACTTCAAATAATTATATATATTTGAAAACTGTTTATATTTTCAGCACTCTAGATCATATTAACACCCTTGAGACCCCTTGTTTATGTTGTGTGTGTGATTACAGGTTGTTATAACATTAAATATATTATATAATCAATATTATATTAATATACTACTAATATATAATATCACGCATATTATAATTATATAACTAATACATAATTATAGTTGTGTGTTTTATCATACAATATAATTATTTTTATAAATGTTTACTGAATAATTATTACATATTCTTATAATTATATTTGCATAATATTACTACATATTTATGATTAAACAATAAAGTTTAAAAAGTCTCCATTTTTACATAGAATAGAACTTAAGAATCTTTAACGCTTTAAGCGATCAATCCCCCCCCCCGAAATGTTCCAAAAAAGGGTGCATTTTTTATTGCATATATTTAAGTATAATACTTAATAAAATGGGAAAATAGAACTATTTTATTTTAATTTTCAATTTTAAAGCTTTAACGTTGTTTTTTTTTTATAATTCTGAAACAAAAAAACCTCCTAAATGTTTGCTTTTTATAAGTACACTCAAGTTTGTCTGTGTGTGTGTGTGCATATATATATATGCACATATACAACTTGAAGCAGGGTGTAATACTCAGTCTTACATTTCAATGGGGAACTTGTACGTCTTGATAACTTGTACGGTTTATAATTAAAGTCGTATTGTATTTAGCTTTACGTCAAAAATGTTATTATTGAAATCAATACATTGTTATTGGAGGGGGAGCGATGAAAATTTTGTTGGAAAATTGGGTCGCAAATATTGAAAGCTTGAGAAGTACTGGGTTAATGCCTTCATGTGGAATAAAGGTAAAGATTTCAAGAAAAACCTTTTAACTCTTAAATGTTGTTCTTGTCAATCGATCATGGTTCAAGATATATTGTTGTCCCTTATTATCTCGGACCTTTTTAGAGAGATTTTAATTTAAATAATGTTTACACGCATGTCTTCTAAATAAAAATATCCAGGCTTCTTATAAACGTATTAAGTTATTATAATTACCGAAATTTTATTAATAATATGCATAATTATTCTAAGTTATATTTAGTATTATTATACTTATACTAATATTATGATTAATAATTACACCTAATTTTTATTTTTATATTTAATTAATTAAATTATTTTAGCATTAATATATTTTAAGTAATTATATTCTGTATGACATTTTGAAAACATCAAAGTATTTAAAGGGATTAAAGACAGTTTATATATATAACCTGTCCCTTAATTTATTTAACTTTATTTTCCTGTGAATTTCGAAAGAAATATTTCCAGAATAAGGAATTTAAATTACCACAAAGAATAAACATGATAATATAAATATAAAGTCTCACATATCTTTCCCGAAATTTTATTAAAACATAAAAAATGCTTCGTAAACTTTTGTATATATATATAAATAGCTCAGGTCCTCGTTTCTTGACCAGGAACCAAACCTACGAAATCCATCGACAATAGCCCTCGTGTTGCTTTGTAGAGTGATTTTAATACAACTCTCACTCTCGCTTACTGAGAATTTTTACTTACTTACTGAGAAAGAATTTTAATAAATTTAAAATACACAAAATTTTCGGCATTGCTTAAATATACAGAAATAGCTATAATTTGCTTGGGTAAGATTTATTCTTCAATATTATTTTTACTGAATGTCAGAAATTAATTTACTTTTTTTTATATAAATGAAATGAAAATGTTCTAAGTCTAAAACATCACTCTATATCTTTGTAAGTTGTTTAGAACTACAGATTTATTTTATGAGGCTACACTGTATTTTATATGGAACAACTCCCTAAAAGTAATTTTATAGAAAAAGTGTTCTTATTTTTCGAAGCATTTACTTGTAATATTGAGCGTATTTCAAGGAATTAACTTGGAGCTTTTTGTACGATTCCCTGAAAGCATTAATATCTCCTCAAAGAATCACATACGAAGCTTGTTCCTAGTCAATTAATTCAAGGCAATACTCCAAAATATTTTCCATTATTTGGTACTATGCTTTAAATAAATTGCATTTCCTGACTGTTCTGAAAAAAAAACTCATCTTAGAGTCTGCACTTGAACTATTGCTGCCGAATTAGAAAAATAAAAGGGCCAAATTATTAAATGTAAATAAAAGGAATTGATCAATACTTAGTAGCCCCTGAAAATTTAATTCACTATCATTTCGAGTTAAACTTATGCATTCTTTTTCAATTCCTACTATTAGCTCAACTCTCTCTATATTTATTTATTTATCTTGGTGGAATTTTCAATCGTTAATAAAATACATTTTAAAGCGCTCAATTGAGCTGAAATTTTATACACATGATTATTTTGGATGAAAATTCAGCAATTTAATTATAATTCATAAAAATTAATTGATTAAAACTAATTATTCAAAGAATTACAAACACAGCCACGCTGGTATTATCTCTGGCAACTTAGCGACCCTTTTGGCGACTTGTGTCAAAACTTGAAAAGGTTTTTTTTCTCACGTTTTAAAGCGC
>BMAU01004485.1:0-25728 GCA_019973935.1 Trichonephila clavipes
TATTATTATTATATCTTAAATGTTCTTCGAATTTTGTTCTTCTCTTTAGGTGTTTCACTTCAAATGTTGTTGTTGTTGTTCTCGTGTCCATGAATAAATGCAGTAGATATCACTAGATTTCCGTCGAAAGTCTTGATCACTGCCTCTGCTATTCTGGGAGCATCAGGCTGTACAGGAGTTCCCGCAAAGAGTCCCTCAGAGGGACCATTCCCATTTTTAGTAACTTTGTTGCGACGGTTGGGCATTCCAAGATGTGATTGGGCGTCAGTTGAAGATCTGGGCAGTGTTTGCATTGAACATATGATCTTGTCTTGTCTGGGTGAATCTTCATGACCTTAAGGTGTTCAGTTCTCAATCTGGCAATTGTGGATGTTATAATTCGGGGACAGTCAAATTCCGTAACTAGGGGTTTTTTAAAAGTGTGATTCATAATTCTATGTTTGGCTACTGCATTAGCATCATCAAGTGTGATGGTGGTGCACTTATGTTCGATGTCTCTAGCTTCTTTGGCGAGGCTATCTGCACATTCATTACCCTCAATGTTGACATGTGCGGTTATCCATTGCAGGATACAGGATTTTCTTTTTGTTGTGCAGCTGTTCTAGAAGGATAATAATATCACAGGAGATGTTAGTCTCTCCGTTTCTTATGGCTTCTATAGCTGATTTAGAATCTGTGAGAAGATTACTAATCCTTCTGTAGAATCAATAACATGTGGGTTTTGTTGATATAATAAAAGGGCCTCTCTAATTGCCACGAGTTCACTTGTGAAGTTTGAGGCGATTATGCCTGTGTTAATTTTGTGTTTGTAGTTATTACCATCTGGGAGGAGTAAGATAATTCCGGCACCTCCATTGCTGAGGGATCTGTCTGAGGAACCATCGGTGTAGGCGATTGCAAAGTTATCTTGAGAGTATTGCTATCGTTTCCAGTCCTTTTTGTCTGAGAGTTACAGGGTCTTTTTGGAACATGGCTGCAACAATTCCAATTCGAAAACAGGTATTCTTTTTTGGTGGGTTTTTTGAATGAGGGGCTCCTGAAGGAACTCTAAGGAGGAATGATCCAAATTGAGTTCTTTTCTGATTTCACTATCAAGTTGGAGAGTCGAAGATCTTTTTTTGAGCCTTGTAGAATGCTTCCATTTATCAAAAACTCTTCTAGAGATATGGTCCAAACCATATGAGCGTAGTTTATTAGTGAACTTGATAGTGGCAAGTTTGCGCCTGCTTTCTAGCGGAGGCAAGCCGCATTCTTGTTCGGCCTTTCATTATTGGTTGATGACACTGCTCCAATAATTTTGGCAGCTCTGTGTTGTACAGAATCAAGTTTCCACTTAACAGAAATAGAGGCCGGAGTCCAAATTGGGGTCGCATATTCTAAAACCGGGTCTGATAACAGTGCAGAAAGTGCTTTTAGGGTTTGAGGTCTTGAGCCCCAAGAAGTTCCGCATAGCTTTCAAAGAATATTCAGTTTTCCAAGAGCTTTGTTGGTAGTTTGTTCGATGTGCATTGAAAAGCAGAGTTCAGGATCTAAGGTTACTCCAAGATAGGTGGGTAGGTCGACTTTTTTGATTTGAGAGTTCTGTATTTTTGATATTAGCATTAAAAACTGCTTCTGTGTCGTCTATCGGTAGAGAAGATGCAGTAGTTTGTTTTGTCTGCGTTGATGGTTAATTTAAGATTCTCTGCCCATTCAGCAATACCTTTCAGTGTTGCGTTTAGGGCCCTTTCCGATTCTGTAATGTCATTGTGTGAGTGCCATATAGCAATATCATCAGCGTAGCAGGCGATATTTGTGTCTGGGTGAATATGATGGTGGATGGTGTTCATAAAGATGAGAAAGAGCAAGGGGGCTTAAGACAGAGCCTTGAGGAACTCCAGCCCACATTCTGCGAGATTCTGAAAGTGCCCCGTTAAATCTAACGGAAAATTTTCTTCCTCTGAGAAAATCGTTTATCCACAATAACGCTTTGCCATTAAGGTATCCGACTACTTGCGACAACTTTTTTTTTTTTTGAAAAAAGGAAATATGGATATCTTTTTTGTGATTTTTATATTTATATATATTATTTTTTAAGGAAAAAATCCTAAAATTGTTAAAAGAAAAAAAAAAAAAATTATTATTATTAAAATGGGAAAAAACTAGTAAAAATGTACGAAAAATTACATAAACGGGGCCCGCTCTCTACAAAGATTTTATGAACAAATTCTCAATTTTTCAATTTTGATGTGTTATTTTGTTATTCCTGTTTGAAGTGATCTTCACGATAAGAAATATTTTAATTTTTACAAAAACTAGAGCACTTTATCTAAGTCATCATATGAAATTGCTTAAAAACATTGACTATATTCACATAAAGAGCTGCAAATTTTGAAATAAAACAGTTATTGATAAATCTGAAGATCAAAAACACTTCTACTGTTATGCAGAACATAAGCAAAAAAATTTCAGCTAATTATTTTCAAAACTTGTTGAGCAATCGCGGTCCCCGTTTGAGTTTTTCGAAAAAAACGTTTCGCGTAAAACGCATTTCAAAGTTTGACATCTTTGTAAAGTTATGGCATTTGCTTTTACTAAAATGCCTGTAGTTTTGTTCTAGTGGAGGGAAAATAAAGTACTTGGTATTGTTATTAGAAGTTAATAAAATGGTCTATAAAATAAAATCATAAAAATTTTGCCGATTTTTGAAAAAAATCATGGTTTTAGGGTAGTCGGATACCTTAATTCCGGTGCCTTGATAAGATGGACCAGTTTTTGACGCCAAACTCTATCAAATGCTGCTGAGATGTCCAAAAATACTGCTAAAGTTTTCTTTGTGAGGCTTTCTTGAAAACCATCAATTATCGACTGGTTCAGGTAAAAGAGCTGGTCGGTAGTACTATGATGGGTTCGGAAAGCTGTTTGATAGAAGTGAAGTTTTTTGTTTTCGATGAGCCAGTTCATAAGCCTACGGTGGATAACCCGTTCCATGAGCTTGCAGAGGGTGCTGGTGAGGGAAATTGGCCTATAGTTTTTTGCACTCTGAAGCATTCTTGTTTGGTTTCAAAATTGGAATGATGGTGGAAAGTTTCCAGATTTTGGGTAATTTGCCAGTAGCCCATGAATGGTTAAAAATTTCCAATAGTTCTTTTTTGCAAGATTTCCAAAATGTTGGACCATGCGGCCAAAAATAACATCCGGGCCAGGGCTTTGCCGGGATTCATTTTAGCAATGGCAGCTTCTAGCTCTCAAATGACTCAACAGTATTCCTTTTCAATGAACGGTTTCCGGAACAGTATTCCTTTTGAATGTGCCTTCGCATTAACCAAATGTGTTTACTTTATAGTTAAAACTACTTGCAGTGACCAAAGTAAAATAATGGCATTTTAATTTAAACGGTAGTTGCAATATCTGTGAATGGTACTTCATTTTTTCAGTTCATTCTTGATTTACATGAAGTTTTAATGAATTAAATATTTGAAATTAATATTTGAATTTTTCCGGCGGAGAAAAATAGCTTTAATTTTAATATCATATATATATATATATATATATATATATATATATATATATATATATATATATATATATATATATATATCCAACAAGCTTATAAATACCAGAAGAACTTAAAGAAAATTGTTTTATTTTAATTGATTATTTGTAGCCTATATATTATATATCATGCTTCTTTATTGTAAATATAGTCATAAATGGTATTTTAGTATGTTTGTTAAAAATGAAAAAAAGAGATGCTTATAAATATATAAACGACAGATCAAATAGTACAAACTAAGTTAAAATTATTTAAATTTACGAAAATGCATATTGTTTATTTAAAAAAATACAGTAAAATCATGAACTATAACATCAATAGCTGCCCACATATCAGACACTGCTTCAGTTAATAGTTAATTATTTTTAAAAAAAAATTCAAATTTTTAAAGTCTTATTCATTTAAATATATAATTAATCCTACACCAAATAAACCTTTTTTGAAATATTTTACTTTAAAGTCTTCTTTTAAATTAATTTTTTTAATAAACGACAAAAATTTCATTTAAAACTGCTCAGTGAAAACTGCTTTGAAGTAAATTTGCATACGATTTTTGATAACTTCAATTATTTAAAAGTTTATAATTAACAATACTTTGCAAATTTTCTGAAGAACAATCTTTTTTTTGCTGTTTATTATTTTATTACTTATTTATGTTTCAATTGTATGACTTCATGGCATGAAAATGCCTAATTATCATTCAAATATGTTTTTTTTTTCATTCTTGATTTAAGAGGAGGATTTCTTTAGGTGAGCAAAAATTATTTAAGGTTAAAAATTAGTAATAATAATTTTGATATAATCATTTATTTTTTTTATTTGTGGTATAAATACATAAATATATAAAAAAGTGTTTATGTAAAATAGTGCTTATGTTTAAATTTACGGAAAAAGAAAAAAAAAAAACTATCGTTATTTTTGCAGCTCGAGTATTAAGTCTTCTGTTCAAAATACATTTTTTTTTTTTATTTTAGACCACAAATTGATAATATACAGTCATTTTAAAAAAATGAAATGAAACCATTTGCTTGAATTAAAAAGCGAAATAAATGTAACTTTTATGCTTTATTTATTATGACAATTTCTTTTTAATTTTAAATTCTACATTTTTATTTATCTGTAAAATTTAAAGAGGAGAAATTTCATTTCTTGTAATCGATTTCTTTCTCCTTTTTTTCTGGCCACCCAAATGCTTAAAAAATTAGGCTTTTAAAAGTCTACGATGAAAGGTTCAATTAAAAAGTGTGTATACCTTTTCTTCCTATTAAACGTTTGCTTTCATAACTTTTGGTCTAGGATAATCATAGTTAAACATACCATTCCTAGTCATTTAAAGTTGAATTTTTATTATCGTAAACATTAAAGGCCTATGTTTACATATTTAGGGATATTTCTCTCTCATTCAATGTTATACTTATTAATTTCTTAAAATTCAACTGAAAAAACTTATATCCGATAAATACCAAAGAAAAATATTTCAATATTTTAAAATGTAAATAAATTTAGAAAGACAAGTATTTATTTCCAATCGATCACTGAATAATTTACATTTATAAATTTCCGTCATATTTAAGTTCGAATATCAATGATTTCATTTTCCTTTAAAATTTTTCTCTCAGAAAAGTAATGAACTTCAGCACTGACAAATTAATTACATAATCAAATTTTTATTCAGATTAACTAGAGCTAATTTCAATTAATTACCACATAATGATGTTACGTTATTTAATAATGATATTTTCAATTCATTAATAATTAATGCCAATTAAAGAATAATTATGGTCGTAAAATTTTTTTTCAAAACAATGAGTCAAAATTAGTGTATTCGGGTTTAAGGAAAATTTTACAGTAAGAAATATGAATTAAAGAAAAAAAAACTGGTTTTGTCTTTTGTATATAAATTATAATTACTTCATTAAAGATTATTTATAACGTTTACCACGATTTTTGACGAATTTTATGCATTATATTTTAACGAGGTATACATCAATGCGGCAATTTTTCCGTCACTGAAGCATGTTTAAATCCATTGTTTCGGCAAAAGTAAATAAATAAATAATAAAAAAAATAGGCAAGAAAATTTACTTCTCGAAATTTAAAATGTACTGCATAAAATTAAAGGATAAATACCTATATATTAGAGGTATGGAATACAATTATCTTACACTTTTCGGTCATTTTCGTTGTGAAGTGAAATCAAATGATTTAAATAACAAAGAAATCTCCCTTTTTGCTGAAAATAAAATCTATTACAAAAATTATTGTGCATGCAATACTATTATTTTGTTTTAAAAATCTAAGAATTTTAAATCTAATTTATGATTATAAATCTACCTTATATGCTGAATTAATCTCTACATGATGTGTATGTTATTTATTATATGCAATCCGTTTGAGAATAAAGTTTTTCTATTCAGAAACAAAGGTAGTATACAGCTCTTATAACCTTCTTTATTTATAAGCATAAAAACGAGCCATTAATCAAAAAAAGCCATAATTTACACATCAGCATACCAAACCTCCTTAAAACCAACATTTTGTCAATTATCGCATTAAATAAGGCCATAAAGCGTCCGCAGGGACGTGAGCATACAATGCAGCGATTTTAAACAATGTTTGCCGAAGCTTTAAGTAAAGAAGGACTAAATGTGCTTCAGGTTTAAAGACCGGGTTTAAATCTTTAAATCACGCTAAGAAAACATTGCATACGATTTTCTTCCAGCACTGTTCAGTTTTGATTACCGCTATCTTCCTCTTCTAAATTGGTCGTAATTTAGATGATAAGAAAGAATAAGGGGAAAAAATTAGTTCTACCGCACATTAATCAAGGGAGTGGGAATAGGTAGGTTGTGGGAAAACGCGTATTTTCGTGTTTTAACGGAGATTTCGTTAGTATTTTTTGGTTTGCATTATTTCTACTTCTTGTGTTAAATCTCCAATTCGAACGATTTGCATGAATAGGATAAAGTAATTGCCCTGTAAATAAGACTGGAATGGAGATAAACCTGAACCTTAACGATTATGAGAATTTGTGCAAATGTATGAGATTTTTTCCCCGTGAAAACGAGGTACTTAAAGATAAGGCTTACAAATTAATCTTTTTTTTTTATTTTAGACCTTTCTACAATATACAATTAATGTTTGACATCGAATAAAAATTCGTTGTGCTAAAGGAAGGAGCGACTAAACTTTAAATCCAATCTTTATCTTTATATAATAAGTATTGTAAAGTTTTTTTTTTTGTTAATCTAATTATTATTTTTTTTTTGCTTAATCTCTAAAAGTCTACACAAAAGGAACAACAATGGTGAGGTTGAAAGGTTTTTAAAAAAGTTTAAGTTTAAAAATATTTAATAAAGCCAAAAATGAAAATCCAAATTCTAAAAAAAATATCACCAGTACTTTTAGTTCAAAATACTTGAATTATTTTCGAACTTCATGTTAAAACGTTGTATGAAAAATGTATTTAAATTATGTTGAAATATTTAATTGTATTTTTAAGTTACAAAATTAAATATATATATATATATATATATATATATATATATATAACAATCGTAAAAAAAGAATGTATGTGGAAATATTCCCGGAAAAAAAGCATATATTAAATGACTTAATCAAGGAAATTTATAGCCTCATTATGCAATACGATAATGACGCCATGTTTTTCAACTATATTTGTTTTTTAATTACCAGTCATAAAGTTTAAATCAAAAATGTATAAAAATAACAAAAAGTAACTTTATGGAATACATTTAAGTATAGCAAAACTTAAGCAGAAAATGCAAGTAATCACGATTTTTTTCTTTCTTTAAACCTACTTTTTTTTTTATTTTTAGTGCTAATTATTATTCTTTAGTTATAATTAACTGTATATTGAGTAGTAATATAAGAACGTAGTGCGATGAAAAAGATTAAACTGGTAATTTTTTATTGTTTTGTAGAATACAATATTTTCACAGAGTTCCTAAAAATTATAAAAAATTGGGATTTTAAATAATTACAAGATTTGTGCTCAAAATATAAAAATTCTTAACATACACAGATTAATTAAGCATACGTATACCTTAAATAAATTCAAATACTAGATATTTTTTAATTAAAAAACATATATCAAAAATTGTTATTTTTTAAATACTGTAATGAAATATAAAACAAGTTCATTGTAATTTAGATACAAGTTCAGGTCAAAAGATCATTCTTTCATCTAACCCTTATCCTTCCCCATGCCTTATAATAAAATGTAATAAACCTAAAAGGCATACGTATATTCAATATTTGCTAATCATAATTTTTCTACTAAACCCTTTCGTTGTATTTCCATGAACTTAATTAATAAGCTACTGCTTTATAATTAATTTTTTTATTAAGTTAAGCTGAAAGATTTGATTATTGTATCAAACGAAAATATAACAATAAAATTTTCATTTTCCATAATAATAATAAAGAATTCTATGTATATATAAGTTTTTATTCCAAAATAATTTTAATAATATTACGTAAACTACATTTGGAAGTCTTTGGATTGCATTAATTTAAAGAATTAATCAGTTGATCTAATATCGGGTTACATAATTTATTGAAAATGCACACTAAAATGTTTTGTACCATAAATTATGTCCAACCTTTATTATCCGTAGAGCAGCAGGGGTAGTTCGGATGAATTTTGTTTAGCAGATCATGTTTTTATTATCTAGAGATAAGAGAGGTCTTTTTTCCTTGATGGATAATTGTCTGAAGTGATTTTCGTAACAGACATACAATTCAGAGAGAGAATGATTTATAAAACAAACTAATGGATTTACCCTTTAGTTGATTAAAATGTAATGTATTCTTGCCAGCAAAATTAGTACTGAAAAGATTTATTCATTAGTTTTAGTATCGTCACTTAAATTGCAGGGAAATATTTCTTTCTTCTTTTCCATTATGAGTTCATTCAAGTTTGATTATCAATCATAACCAAAACAATTCATATATATTTTAAAAAAGAAATTTAATTGTTATTTGATGGTAATCTTATGATCTTTGATGGTACTTTGAAACTGAACTTTAAAACAAAAATATATTAATCCAAACACACAAAAATGGGTTGTGTATTCATAATGGACATTAATAAAAGTATCATATGAAAGTGAAATTAACATAGACAAATTATTAGTCCACTTCACTAATATAACACATGTTGATAAAATTGTCCTTAATACATTACAAAACCCAAAATTTCGTACAGTCTTATAAAAATGGCTTTTAGATTTAAAAACATTTGGGATAAATCAAATAATATTAAAAAAAGAAAATGAAAATAATTAACTCAAAGCTTGAAATTTATTGTAAAATCTATTAAAGAAATACATTTTTGAAGAATTACACTTAAATTTGTATTTATACAAAATATTGTTCACAGAAATTTTAAAGCATTCTGTAATACGTTTAATGAGTAAAAGTCAAAAGAAAAGTTCGGTTTTATGAAAATATGAACTTAAAACATTATTAAAGTGAAACATTTTATAACTTTGAGTTTTCTTTCTCTTTTATTTTGTGAGGAGTTAACGGCTACGTATATTATTTTTTAAAATGAAAGGACATTTCAGTCGGAATTGATTAAATGTATTTATAAAATTTAAAATGGTTTGTAAATGAGAAATGTATTTAAATATTAAAATATAATTCGAAATTTTGTACATATATTAATAATTAGTTCAGCAGATGAAATACCCCAAAGTATATACCTCTTTTGAAGTAAAATGGTTTTTACCTCATTCCAAGTAACCAAATGTTTAGCATCTGCAGTGATAATTTCTACGCAGATAAATTAATTTTCTCTTAAATGCATTCTTAGTTTTAAATTAAAATTTAATCTTTTTTTAATACCAAGCTAAACCACAAGTATTTCCATTTTATTTAAGACCTTTTTAAAAAAAAAATTGAGAGAGATACGTCAAATGCACACTGCAGATACTTTTTCGTTTCTAATAAAAAAAATTGTTGTCGGTAATTGTATTTTGCCGTAAAAGAAGAGAAATATGAAGACTACTTAAAACGTTCTCATTTCTTCATTTTTGGAAGGAGAATAAAAAAAAAAGAAAGAAAACGTGTCTGAAAACCTTCTTCGGCCAAGCGGCAAATTGATCAAAAACTTTTTTTTAATTCACATTTTTAAATTCTCAGATAGTCTAGAATTTTTCATCGAAAGGAAAAAAAAACACTATTGTTCTTTTTTTATACATTCCTTGGCAAACTTAACATCAGTTCATTAATTACAGAAAAAAAGGAATAACGCACAAGAAGAAAAAAACTTTTTTTCGAGAAAAAAAATAGAAACAAGTCTGCCTCTATTAAAGCGGTAAATTCTACTCATCACAATCAATTTTGAAATTGTGACCATTGAAAAAGGAACAAAATCCAGTTTTTCGTATTTTTTCCGGCAAAAAAAGAAAAGAAAAAGAATAACAATTTTTACGAAATCACTATTTCCCTCTGAAACTATTATTTTACCTCCTCTCTCCATTTCTCGGCATTCAATAAAAGGGATTACAGAATCATTATCTTATTTCGAATAATTCCCTCTCCTTCAAAATAACGAAGAGAAAAATAAAAACATCATAATCTCAGTGAAAAACGACACATTAAATTTAAAATTCCTTCATTTCAAGAATAATAAGTTAATAAACGTTTTGAGTTTGTATTGTGTGACCCAAGAGATATTGCTCAGAAAATATTATCCTCCATTTGATTTATTTCTCTAATTTTCGAAATAAGGCATCTCAAGTTATTTTTGTCAGAGGTACTTTATTTCTTGATTTCCATTACGAAGGCGGGATCACCGAATGTGAGATTGGTATACCATTCCTATATTTATTCGCTTCTCACTGAAAAAGATATTTCTTGAAAAAAATGACCTTTTTTTAGTTAAACAAATTAATTATACATTCTAGGAACACACCATAATATATTTCTTCTTCTTCTTCTAAGAGTGTGGTTTATTTATCTTTTTTTATTAAAATATATGAATAGCACACGCAGTTTTCTTTTTACTTTATAAAAGCAATCAAATTCTACTTACTTTCTTCAAAAATTTGGACTTTTATATTTATAAGTTAATGTTGCTATGCAAAATGTGTTAAATGATGAGCTTATAATAACATCATCGATTGCGTTTTAATATTAACATCATCCATGAATTTCTGCTTTGCACAAGGAATATGTATTCATATCAGCAACTGTTTCAGAGCTCGGAAACAAAAAACTTATATAAGGGGATCATTAATTCATTTTTTTATTCAAAAAGGAAAAGAAACGGTGATAAAATAAAAACTTTACTTTTTTTTAATGGAAACCAATAGAATAAATTTTTCTGGTAAATAAATAAACTATCAAATACATAAAATTGTAGTTTTCAAAATAAATTAAGAACAAAAATGGGTACCAAAACGGATAAAAACTATTTTAAATTCATGAAACATTGAAGCATGAAATATAAACACACACATACATGTTTATGAGTTTATGCAATATTTCACTTGTTCAAAAAATTGCGTATTCAAATCTAGAAAAAAAAATGTCCTGTACATTTTTTGAATTATTTAGGACACTATCAGCTAGGTTACAATTTAAATATTATAATTAGATATTTTAGTAACTCAGAGATCCCCTTTAGTAATTCAGAGATTATTTTGTAGTAATTTGGTTCATAATAATATACAATGGTAGTATGAGATATCAACTCGAAATGAAAATGTGTGGAAATACAATTTCCAAGTACTTCGGTACTCTATTATGGTACAATGAATCATTGTATTCATCTTTTGATAGTTCAGTCAATTGATGGAAATGACATAAAAAATGACATTGAGTAATCTAGCACAAAATTTGTATACGAGAACAAAACTGTTTATGTTTTTGTGATGTTGTTCTTTCATGCTACTCATTACTGAAATTAGATTGCCGACCTTTAAAATTGAAATACTATGAAAGAGGGTTAATACAAACGTCAATTTTGAATGAAAGAAATATGTTGGGGCATGTACAGTTGAACCTGTTTTTGTGCGGCAGATAGGAACCGCACAAAAATAAAGGTACAAAAAATATTCAAAACTTCCATAAATGCTTACATAAAGCAAACTAATTCGTGGAAATACTGCAGAATTTTTTTATACGGTGGATAGGGACTGCATAAAAAAATCGCATTTATAAAATATGCCAATTATTTACGAAATTTATGTAAGAGTACATCCATAACCAAATAAATAAATATATATTACACATAGAAACATTTTAAAAACATATTGTTTATCATTGTATATACGGATAAGTTTTCAAAATGCACATACATAATTCATTGCTACTCATCGTAATCTAAAGCCCTGTAATGAATAAGTTCAAAATCGCTTTCCTCACTTAAAGGATTTATTTTTGGCAAACATAAGATAAGAGATAAATTTTTGGTCGAAGGTCGGGTGGCCAGTTGTTTGTAAATGTCACCATAACCAGATATACATGATTGAAGCCCTTTTTTGGAATTTTATATTCATTTCTTAATTGGTATTTATTTTAAGAATTTTTTTCTAGTTTGTTGGAAAGCTGGATATCTGCATATTTTTATCCGCTCTTAAATAATCCAATTCTTCTTGTCCGTCTTCATAATCTATCAAATTATTGATAATGTCACTGTCATTGAAAGTTTTGCCTTAAATCAATTGCGGGCTGTTGGAGCGTTGAGAGAAAGCAACTGAATGCGCATTGTCGGAAGACTGTTTATATGAAATAAATGAAATAAACAGAGCGTCTTGAAGTATGTACATTTCAGTGGCGTAACGTACACTCCCGCATCCCGGGGGAGGCAGGACTCTAGGGGCCCAATCCTGACTTAAGCTAAATACGTATTTACCCAATTTAAAAAAATATTAAAAGCAAAACAATATTATCCGTTAAGCCACTGGTTATTAGATATAAAACATCACAGTGGCGCCAAAGCCATTTAATTTTTGAATTTCATACACCACATAAAAAAAAGATCGCCCATAAAAAACACACAAAATTAAAATGGCATGAAAAAAGATCGCAGAAAAACATATTCTACTGTATCCGGGCAAGCTGTTAGCATTTAAGATCAATCGAACGAAGCAGATAATAGAAACAGTATTTCAAACTATCTATAGAACGAAAGATATTGTTGGGTAACAAGTAAAACTCAAGAAAAGGGGTCTCTCTCAGTAAGTGGACTGTAGTTTTTATTACTTGTTGCTCAGCTCGCTCGATTTGACTCTTACTCGATGGAGTCAGAGGTTACACAGATTCGTTAGACACTCTGAGCGCTAGAGGGCGCTCTACATTTACATACGTACACTGAACATGCCGCCCGGCCTTGCAATGTTTTTCAACATGCAAGATTTACATAGAACATAATCATAAAGATAACACACAGAAATACCATACTTCAAAATACAAACAAAACAACACTTATACAAATGAAGACAATGTATAAAGCAATTGATAAATCGCACAGAATTTTTAAAAAATTACTATTCTACACACAAACATTACTATCTGAAGGGTTATATATGCTACTTCACACACACACTGTTTCAATTGGTAGAATGCACAGTTTCGAAATGGGTCTCTTAAATATATCTCTAGTGGTTTTGACTTCCACTACTCTTACTTTAGAATCCTTTCCTGGATAAATATTGTTGATTCTACCTAATGACCATTGACATGAAGGTAAATTATCCTCTTTTATTATAACCATATCTCCAATTTTAGCATTCTTTTCTCGAAATGCCACTTATTTCTCTGCTGCAAACTATTTAAATAGTCTACACTCCATCTTTTCCAAATAAATTGAATTATTTTTGTAATTTTCTGCCAATTATCCAACCTATTTTCATTTAAATTAGTTAAATCAGGCTCAACAATTGATGTAATTGATCTACCTATCAGAAAATGAGAAGGAGTCAATACATTTAAATCATCTAAGTCAGAAGATAATGGGACAAGAGGACGAGAATTTAACATCCCCTCTATTTGGATAATCACAATCAGAAACTCTTCATATGTTAATCTAATGTTACTTACTACTCTCTTTAAATAGAACTTAAAAGATTTAACGCCTGCCTCCCAGAGACCTCCAAAATTTGGGGCTCTAGGGGAGGAATTTCAATATATTCCTTCAGAGGCCATATAACTTGCAAGTGCCTCATCAGGTTTACACACCAAATTAAACATTTTTTTTTAAGTTCTATATTTGCACCCACAAAATTTGTTGCATTATCAGAATACAACTTAGCACATTTACCTCTTCTAAATATAAAACGCTTAAGTGTAGCAATAAATGCATTAGAGGTTAAATCAGTCACAATACCTAAAGTGCACAGCTTTAGAAACAAAACATATAAATATACAAACATAGATTTTTGTTATATACACCTTTTCTCTGCCCTTTATACTTAATGTAAAAGGGGCCACAGAAGTCCACACCTGACACATTGAATGGATAATTTTTGATAACTCTATCCTTTGGCAAGTCAGCCATTATTTGATCAGTGCAAGTAGGATTGGCCTTACAACAAATTACACAATTATGAACAACTTTTCTACAAATATTACGGCCATTCAATATCCACAAATTTTGCCTGATCTGATACAACAAGGATTGTGAACCACTATGTAAAAACTTTTTATGAAAATACTCAACTATTAAATAAGTCAATTTATGTTTCGAAGGCAAAAAGAATTGGAAATTTCTGGTTATAATTAATATCACTATTTCTCAATCGACCTCCAACTCTCAAAATCCCTTCACTATCAATAAATGGATTGAGTGTTTTTACTCGACTGTTGGAAGGTACCATGGCAGAATTTTGAATACCATTCATCTCTACTTTAAACTCTTCCTTTTTGTACTAATTTCAATAAAGCTGTTCAGCCTTTTTTAATTCTCCTAAATCTAGAGGCCCAATTCGTTTGCTTTCTTTGCTCTTACAATTATAAACAAATCTACAAATAAAACTTAAGACACGAATAATTTTAAGATAGTCATTACTAAGGTTAAGTAAATTATTTTACAAAAGAGTTAGTAGCAGAATCAAGAAAAAGTTAGAAAAGTCACTACAGTTTTTAAGTTCACCTGGATCCTTGATCACTGCAACAGGAATTTGTCGTTGTGGGTACTGGTTGCTCATCAGAAATTTAGGACCATTCCACCACAACTCGCAGGTTTTAAGTTTTAGAGAATCCATTCCTCTGGAAACGAAGTCGGCAGGATTGTCCTCTGTTGCCACATAACGCCATTGCTCACTGGAAGTCATCTCCTGGATTGTAGCAATCCTGTTAGCCACAAAGGTTTTTAGTTGATATGACTCATTCCTTATCCATGACAAAACTATCATGGAGTCACTCAAAGAAAAGTATTAGTCACATTTAATTTCAAAGCTTGCTTGACACGATGCACTAATTTTGCTAACAGCACACAGCGGCACATAGCTCAAGTCTGGGAATCGTTGTTTGCTTGGTAGGCGCAACTCGGGATTTACTGGCAATACAATGCACAAGCATCTTTCTATCTGAGGTTATGGATTTGCAGTAGACGACAGCTCCATATGCTGAATGGGACGCGTCGGAGAATCCATGCAGCTCGATCACTTCCGGTTGCTCTAGCAATGCATCGATTGATGTTGATGTCATTTACTACCTGAAGTGATTCGACAAATTGTCGCCATTCTCTATTGATTGTATCTGGAAGCAAATCTGTCCAATCAATCTTTAGCATCCGTAATTTTTGAAGGAAGATTTTCGCCTTCGCCACCACAGGACCTAAAGACCTAGAGGATCATATATCCTGGCGATGGTTGACAAAACATCCCGTTTGGTATTTAATTCGTGCAAGTCTATTTTTACTCTGAAGAAGAAGCAATCATGCTTGGGGTTCCAATAAACACCCAACACTTTTATCTCTGATGAATCTGAAAAATCATAATTTTCGGAAACCTCAATCAATTCCGTATTATTTCCGCACCACTTATGCAAAATCATACCTCCTTTAGCGAAGATATTGATCAGTTGATTTTCAGTTCTTTTGCTTCTAATAAGGTCTGCACCGGTAAGTACATCATCAATGTATATGTCACTCTCATCACAACTGAAGAACCTAATGGAAAATTCCCTGCTTCATCTAGGGCTAATTGTTTTAGCGTACGTGTCGCTAAAAATGGTGCACTCGTTGTTCCATAGGTCACAGTTGACAACTCAAACGTTTTATTGGTTCGTCCATGTTCTCTCTCCACAGAATGCGCTGAAGTTTACGCTGATCTGGATTAATCCAAATCATTCGATACATTTTTGCACATCCGCATGAATGCAAATATGTGCTTTCTAAAGCGAACCATTATTGAAAAAAGGTCATTTTGAGCAACTCCCCCATTGTATTATAGAGAGTTTAAAGAATAACCGTTTGTAGTTGCATTCGACGCATTAAAAACTACTCTCAATTTGCTTGTTTTTATCAGAGCGATAAACACCAAGATGTGGTATGAAATACATTCCACACTCCTCTCTCTCATCTACCTCTTGCATATGGCCTACAGCTCTTTTTATACTCTTTTAAAAAAATCTCTATATAATTTTTAAATAGTTAGGCTCACGCTTTAATCTATTCCATAAAGAAATTATTTTTAAGGGCAATATCTTTTGATTGGTCTAAACAATTTGGATCCTTTTTAAATGGCATAGATACTATGTATCTTCCCGTACTATCTCTAGCATGATTTTTTGAAAATGCTCCTCACAAATTATCGTTTCCTTATTTTTTATTGTCTCAGGGTTCAACATTTTCGATTTCCCAAAAAAAAAAATCTCCTCATTGTCTTTTTTAAATCGACATTATCTTTGATTAACCCACAGTGAGGTTTATTTTCACTAGAAACTGGAATACTCTCACTCGCAATATAGCCGAAGACTGTATTCAGAAAATTAATTTTGTATTTAAGATTTGTTTGTCCTGGTAAAAGAATTTCATAAAAGATTTCTGCTCCCAACAATAAATCAATATTTCTCGGAATGTTGAAATTTTCATCCGCTAATTTCTCTCTACTGAAATTACCCAAACTAACGTTAAATGGTTGAGAAGGAATCATATCCGTAATTCGCGGCACTACAAAAGTCTGCATTAGTTTCATAACTATTTCTCTATTTGCAATTGTTGCATTAACACGCGATTTAATCGTTAACTCTGAATTATTTAATCCTGAAACTAAAATGTTTATTTCCTCTCTTTTAAATTGAGTCTATTCATACACTGTTGCGAAATAAAATTGCTTTGTTGAACCACCGTCCAACAGTGCTCTGACTTCCTGCATTTTCCCAAACGAATCTCTAATGAAACAAATCGCGGTTGCAAGTAAAACGGATTTCGATTTTACGTAACTCGTTGCAGTAAACAGATCTCCTAAACCCTGAGAAGACGCCTCTTTCGAAATCTCCCCTATGTAATTTATGGGTTTGAACACAGACGCCTTCGCTGAAAGTTGACCCATCGAGGATTCCTCTGTTTCGGCTCTTTCTGCCCCCCAATGAAGAAGGTTGAATGACCCTTTCACTCGTAAAATTTGGGTCTCCAGAGAAACACAAAGAATAATGATGCTTTTTTTTTTGGCAGCATTTACAAAGAACTTTAGATTTACAAAACTTGACTCTATGCAAATTTAAACAATTAAAACACAAAGGAATTATTTTTAACAAGTTCTACCCGTTTATTTACTGATAATTGCTTATATTGAGGACATTTATTTAAAAAGTGACTATCAGATATACACAAAACACATTTTTTTTTCCTTGACATCTGAGAAAAATACTCTAGACATATTTTAGAATTTTGATTTTTGCGACAATAATTAATATTCTCACTCAGTGGTTTTCCTCGCGATGAATAAAATAAATCAATTTCTTTTTTCCCAACGTTAAAGGATCAAACCATTTTATCTGCTTGTCTGACACTAATATGCGATGCGGTTTTTCTTTATCTAAAGTACTAAATATTTTGTCTGAAACTATTAATTGTTTTAATACCTCGAAATTTGAAACATTTCTCAATTTTAAATAGTATTCCCAATTTGTTGTTAATCTACTCGCAAACTGGACATGGGATTCACAATTTTGTCGTGTTGCTTTCTTAAAATTCTCTAAACACGATTGAGGGAGTTGGCTCAAATTCTTGGAGTATTATGGACTTTATTTTATCATAATTTTTAAGATCCTCATCGTTCAGATATATAATGATATTTGCAGCTTTTCTCCTAATAAATTTAACAAAATCTCAGGCTTAAATTTATCAGTAACACTTTGGCTGCAAATGCACGTTCTAATGATAAAAAGAAACTCCACCCCTCAGGTTTGTCGGGAATTTTCACTGTAAGTGTGCGAATACTTTTAATTAAAGAAACCACAGAAAAGGAATCATTACAATTAACTTCAGTATTATTGTCTTTATCATTTGCTCGTATTCTCGCTATCTCTAAATCCAAACTTAGACTTTTCTCTTATTTTCTCTAACTCTAATTGCTGACTTTCGTCATACTTCCTTTCTTCGATAATTAAATTTGCTAACTCATGCACTGAATCAGGATCGTTTTTGTATCTATCACAGTTTTTATAAGATCCATCAAGTCTAAAACAGTTAATTTATCACTCACACACAACTCTAATTCAGAAGCGATTCGCCTCAAGTCTTTTTTTGCTCCTTTAAACATCGTTAAAGTTTAAAGTTCGATTTTTCAACGAAAGGTCAAAAAACAACAGCACATATCTCGTATTTTCAATGCATAGGTCTCTCCGGTTGAGACTGGACCAGAATGTTGGGTAACAAGTAAAACTCAAGAAAAAGGGTCTCTCTCAGTAAGTGGACTGTAGTTTTTATTACTTGTTGCTCAGCTCGCTCGATTTGACTCCTTACTCGATGGGGAGTCAGAGGTTACACAGATTCGTTAGACACTCTGAGCGCTAGAGGGCGCTCTACATTTATACGTACACTGAACAGATATAAAGCAGATTTTTCATTCAGAAATCACCTTTGAATGCTGGTTGTTGGTGGGAAAGTAGTATTATGCTTCGTATAAAGAGGAAAAATGGCTATCAGCAGATATCGAATTCCATAGTTGCAGGATCGTGGCCTTTTGAGAGTGTGGATTATAGTTCTACGATTGACGAAATTCCCACATTGTTTGGAACTCATTGACAGTCATACAAATATGGAACCGAGGAATTTTAAGAAGGTCACGATTGACACCATGCTGGATGTCAACCTCCTTCGGTCACTAACACCGGAAAGGACGGACATGTGCGAACAGTGGTGCATCCAACGTCAAAGCTGGATGTTGTATCTGAAAATATTATTTTTACAGACCAGCCCTGATTTTTCGTATATCATCATGATAGATGTATCCTTCTCTGAAGGCACCGGAGAAAATGATTATGGTCTTACATTCTATATCTTAACAGGTGCCTTGAAACAGCCATTGGGTACACCTATTGGGTAACAAACACCTATTCATCACACAGATGGTAATTTGAGCATGTTGCCTTACATTCCTAATATCTTAACACATGTCACTCTATCTTCAAAGCGATCTAATGACAAAATAACTTAAGACAGCATGTTGCTCATTGTGTTCTGATTTACCACGATACAGAGGATGACTCTGTAGTCCAAGCCAGCGCATTATGATCTCTCACCAACTTAAAACATCTGGCCATGAATTGCTGAGAGACTAAGATGTTATCTTTCCTCAGCTAGTACAAGTAATGAATTATCATAAAAACTTAAGGAAAATTATAATAGTCACGTAAGCCGTATTTGTCACCTAAACCTAATTCGACAAGTTGCCTAACCGTATTTGTGCCGTTTCAGCTGCCACACATGACAGTTGCTTGTATTAATTCCGGATCAAATAATACCACCAAAATTCCAATAAATTTAATCATGATTTCCCCCTAATGATCTGTAGACAACTAGCAAAAACATCTCTTACATATTTTCCTCCATGGTTATGAAATTTTAATCGCCTGCAAAGTCGGGAGTTACTTGAAACTTTAAAACATTCTTAACTTACTTTTAGCACATATCATGCACCAATAAATGTATACGGACACATTTACGTAATTATTTTAATTAAATCCCAATAAGTTTTCTTCATCGATAAAATACCTAAAAAATTATGTTGATTTATGTGATGTGTTAAAATCTCCTTCGCTAGGAAATAATTATTCACTTTCTCTTAGTCATAAATCCGTATGATAGACACGGATCACTAAAATGTCTGATAAATTTCACTGAAAGAGAAAATATTATTCTTTAAAGGTGCAACAATTTATGAGATAAATAGTTAGTGCAAAATCAAAACATTAATCGAGAAGAAGAAAGAAAAATATTTAAAATGAGAGAAAAAAATTTGTGTTTCTTAAATCTATGACAGTAATCATATCGAAAAATACATCGATCGGAAAAAAAATTGAATATATATGATTTAAATTAGTGTCTTTTTTTACGGATTTATTCTACAAACAAAAATGTATGAACCGTATTCTAGAATTGCACTTTAACGTACCTGGTCTTTTAAAGTCAAGAATATGTCAACCCAAATATGTAAATTGTAGGTCATATAACTATTCACAAAGGCACTAATGTCCCTCGGGAATTTGGCACATGGGATTCAAATTTAAAATGAATTGATATTTGTCCCTAGCCAGAGTGCAAGCGTTAGCTATAATATCCGACTGCCCTGCAGCTACTCTACACCTTGCCAACCTTTAGTCATTAAGTTTAGTTTATCACAGTTAATATTTATGTTTACCATTGTAAATGTCTGATCTTCATAGATGTACATTTCATTTTAATGTAGAGAAGCACAACTGCTTATAAATGAATAATAAACAGTGAGATAGACTGTAAATACTTAGAATCTTATTAAATTTTCATATAAAATTTCCCATACTAGTCAATTATTGCTAATTCCTACAATACAATCTGAACAAAACAAATCGTTTTCTGTTAAATGTACAATATATTTTATCTAGGAAATATATTTAATATGACTTGCGTTCTGAAAACAATTTTGAAGTACCAGTCGTAGAAAGTAGGCATAATAGTTATTCCGCCAGCGCATCTGCTGTATTGTATTCAAAGAAGTTTCTTGAAATTATTCAAATTTGATACTTCTGACTGGTGCATAATTCATACAAAATAAAAAAAGTATAGTAATAAGTGATATTATTTTTTTTTTTTTCTCAACAAGTGATTTACAACAACTAAATTACATCAATAGTATTGTCAAAATTTTTCTGAAAGAATGAGTCATACTTATATTTGTATCCATCTGAAATAAATATTAGTGTGTAAAATCCATCATTAAAGAAAATTTAAAAAACGAACAAACAAAAACGTTTCGTTAAAAAGTTGTCTTCAGAAATGTTACAAATAAATAATAAAAAAAAACCCTTTGTACCTCATTGTTTATTTTTTATTGCAATTCTTTAATTTAATGAAATTATTTTCTACTATTTTACTAACATCACTAACGTTTCATTATTTAATTAATAGTAAAATAAATGCTTAGAAATCAAATAAATAAATAAAATAAACGTGCATGTTGTGCTGCATATAATTTTGATTCTTTATTTCCCTGCTTTTACAATAATTTAATTAATGAAGAAAAAGTTTGTGAAAGAAAGCAAATATTTTATTCATTAAAATACAAAAAACGAATAATAATGCTAACTTTTCTAATCAAATATTTATATAATTTAATGTAAAATAATGAGTAGGCAAATAATCGAATACAACAATCGTGTCACGTAGCTAGAAACGCAGATATTTTTTTAATTTAATTTTTAGAAGCTATGCATTTATGGAAATTTATAAGCCTTTACAGAAATTGAGTAAGGTTTGAATAATGCAATAACATTTACATATTAAAGATAAACATTTTTTTCAAACTCATATTTTTATTACGAATACGTAATTTAAACATGGAGCCACAGTTACATTTTTCTTTTATTTATGACTGTAAGCTACAAATTTTTTACTTTATTAAGGTGTCTCAGGGGTGTTAAATTTTTCTAGAGGTCTGAAAATATAAACAATTTTCAAACAGGTATAATTCTTTTAAATTTAAATTAAATAATTCTAATCTTTACACATTATTTATGAAGAAATATGGCTTCAGAAAAAAATAAAATGTTTTAAATATAATCATAATTTTAAAAATTATAAGCATATGAAAATAAGAAACTTTTCTATAAAAAATATTTATTAAGTTTTACGTCGCGCATACTATTCTCTAAAATAGGAGCTTTAATTACTAGCTATAAGTTGATTTATAAAGTTAAATGTATTCTATTACATTGTAGCTATTTTTATATAAATATAATATATATATATAATATAACTTACATATATTTATAAATAAAAAATACATTTTTAAAAAAATGTTTAAAAAATTGCAATATTTTACAAATATTTTGAAATATAAAAGATATATAATACTAAAATTAGGTAGGGTTTAAGAATAGGGTCCACTTTATAATTCTATAAAGTTTTATACATCTGAGGCTACTATTTTAGAAAATAGCGTGCGCAACGCAAAAAAATACTTAATATTTATTATAGAATTTTCAAATGCTTATGATTTTTAAAAATTATTATTATATTTTAAAAATTTTATACTTTCTGAAGCCCCATTCTTTTATAAATAATGTGTAAAACATTCGAATCATTTAGTTTAAATTTAAAAGAATTATACCTGTTTGAAAACTGTATATATTTTCAGACTTCTAGATAAATCACCCACCCCTGATACCTCTTAATAAATTAATTTTTCTCTTAAAATGGCATTTCTCAATCTCTGTTCCGTATACACCAGGAGTGCGAAAAAGTTTAGTAAGATTAGGGCTGTAATATTACGTATTACAAACATTGATTGGATACATATTAAGTACACATAGTAAATATAAATACAAAGATTGGATATGAAATATATATATATATATATATATATATATATATATATATATATATATATATAATATAGACTTATAATAGTCTTAAGTTAAAAATTCAATAAATGTAGAGATGTTAGATGTAAGACATGTATTATGTTAAATATGGATCAATATGATTGTGATTCTAAATTTAACCTTTGTAAAACCTTTAATTGTATTTATATTTTAAATTGTAAAAGTATGTCAATATAAATATATAGGACAGACCTCAATACTATTAACTTAAGGATTAATCAGCATAGACATGATGTTAAATTCTTTAATAATTCCAATAATTCTAATAAAATTGAACTTAGACACTTTTATATGCATGATTTCAAAAAATGTTGAACTGTCTATCATTAAAATTTCTCCAATTACTAAGCACAGATTATGGTGGGAAAATCACTTTATTAGGGTTTTAATACAATCTATCCATATGGCCTTAATGTTTTGTATTTTTGCTAAAAATACTCTGCAAATAATGTTACAGAATAATAATAAAGAATTTTTTATAAGGCCAATAAATTAAACAATACTTCTAAAAAATCTAGAAGTAATAGAACTAAAAGGAAAAACAGAGATAAAAATTCATTAAATGACAATATTAGAGTTCTTATTGATGATTTTGAAAAAAAGCTTTAATATCAAGAAAATCAAATACTTCATGTTTGGTCTGAATAAACATGAAATTGCATTGTTATATGAATCCTTAAATAATGATTCCTTAAAGGTTAGTCATGCAGTACACATTATTAAAGACATTACTAACTATCTAGTTAATAAATTCAATATTAATGTTGAAAATTAATGAACCCATTACAGAGTACTGCACTTTATTATTCATGAATAAAACTTTTGACAAAATTAACTTTTCTAGTGTATTTAATAGACATTTGTCTCTTTTTCCAGTTAGAAATGTTGTTGTAAAGAAGGCTTTTAAATATAACAAAACGATGGGCAGATTTATCTTTAATTACAACAACAATAGTTCGCCCTCTATTAATATAGAAGATTGTATATGTAAAAACTATAATGATTTTATTGATGGTCATCATAAACATGTAGTTACTGGTAACTTAGATATAATCAATGATAATATTTTAAAAGATATAATGAGTAAAGGCACTAATTTTAGATTAAATGTTTCTAATAACAACAATACTGTTAAAAAACAAATTTGTAAAGATATAGATAATTTTATTACAAAATCTGCAATTAAATTTGGACTACCTATTGAGGCATTTGAAGAGTATAAGTAAAATATATTAAAGACCTTATGAATTTTAGCTACCATTCTCAAATGAAACTACTTTTAAAGATATCAAACAGAAAATTTATAATTTACAAAAGAATTTTATCATAGTTTACATTGATAAAGTACCACAGTAACTATGCTGTGATTTGTAGGTATTTTTATTATAATATTCTTTATGATCACTTTCTTAATAATGGTTCTTTTAAAAAATTAGATTTGTCACATAATGAAATTAGTAATCGTATTATTGCTATTTATAAAAAATTAGGTTATTGTATTCCTAAAATTAAGTATCCATATATTTTTTAACTCAAAATTCCATAAAAGTCCGGTTAAATTTAGAACTGTGACAAATGGTTTTAGAACATATATTATTACTACTGCAGGCAAATTATTTCATAATATAATACAAAACTTTATTAATCAGCAATGTAATAAAGCTATAATTAAAAATAGTAAAGAGATTATAGATTTTTTTAATGATAAAAATATTTATTCAGTTCATAGTTATGACTTTGAAGATCTTTTCAATTCCATTCATTTATATGATATTATTAAAGTAATTTTAGAAAACCACAGTATGTATAACCTTAATATTAATTTTAACAAATTTAAAACTCTCATAGATTTTTGTCTTAAAAAGAAAACTATATCAGTTTTTAATGGTTCTTTATATAAACAAGAGAGAAAGGACTCCCACAAGGGGGCCCAGCTAGTAATAGTTTGGCTAATCTTTATTTACATTTTTATGAATATGGTTATGTTATTAATAATGACTACTACATTTTTAGATATATTGATGATTTAATTATTTTTGGTAAAAATGATAATTTAAATCCTATTATTAATTTTTATCCGTCCTATGAACTTAGTTAAAATTAATAATAATCCAATCAAAACAAATTACCTAGATGTATCTCTGTATATTAAGGATTTTGAAACTACATACTAATATTTATAATAAAAGAGATGCCTTTAATTTTAATATCATCAAAGTGCCTTACTGGAATTCTAATTTATCAATATCTATATATAGAAATATTATTTTTAACTATATTTATCGTAATAAAGTATTAGTTAGCGATAAAGCTAATATTTTTAAATCTTAAAAATTTTTTTAATCACTGTATTGAACATGGATACCCCTGCTAATTTTCTTTGTAACTATATTTATAATGATTTTTTGTGATACAATTTGTATTAATGTAATTATTTACTGTTATTATGTTTTGTAATTTTTTTAAATTTAGACAATATCTAATTTATCCCTACAATTATTAAATAGATGGCGCCACATGCATTTTTTTTTTTTTTAATCTTTAATATATATTTTTCAGAGTTTCTTTATAATTTATGCTAATTTTTTATGATTTTTATTTTTATTTTTTTGATTTTTTAAAAAGTATATATATATATTTCTTATTATCGTATATCGTATCGCAATTAATCGTTTCTTATATCGTATCGCAAGTAACTTTTATGCAGTTCTGCTCTCCCTATTTGGCGGGAACACGATAATGCACTCTCGGCCATCGTTACAAATCCGTTTTTAGTAGGTTATGTTTATGTTCATATATTCTTGTTTAATGACTTAATATTTAAATTTTACGTATAGAACTCTTTCCTTTTCTCTTGGTACATAGTATGACAAATTACAGGTGAAGGTTGGCGCCGCAAAACTTGTTTTTAAACCTGCAATCCTGGTTCCTAAGGCCAGGAATTTGTCTTTATACTGTGTGCCTACTTCCTACACAGTTATCTTAGGTTTATAACTATATGATTATTTTATATTTTTGTTTATATGTATATGTATATGTGTGTATAAATTTATATATGTGTATGTATATGTATATGATTATATATTAAAAAATTCTTATATTGGATTATATATATATATATAGTATAATAA